>OMLP01024813.1:0-14181 GCA_900302685.1 Spondyliosoma cantharus | reverse complement strand
TGCGCCCCCCCCCCACCCCATTTCTCTCTCCGTTCTTCTTTTCTCTCCTCTCCTTCGTAGGTCCACGAGGGGGTCTGTCGCTGCCCGGGTGCGGCGGCGGATTCTCCAAAAGCTTCCCCACAACGCACTCGAAGAACAAGATCTCCAACGTTTTGTTTGTTTGTATCATGTTGTTGTATCATGTTGACGCCGTGGTCCTTGCTAGTGAAATGTGCTCTCTCAGTTTCAGTTGTAGCTAGCTGTGTTCTTCCTTACAGCACATGTTTTGTGTATTATACTTGTGTGCTTATTTATGTTCTTATCTCTGTAATGTTTCAGTTTTACAAACAAAAGCCAAAAGAACAAGAGGAAACAAGATCTCAGTAAAACACAATAAGACTCAAGCCTTGTGTGTTTACTGGAGTCTGAATGTCGGCCTAGCTTTGCACGTAGAACAAGCTGCGAGGTCAGTACAGTATAAGTTGTTTATGTCTTAAACTGCTTTTCCACCAACATCAGCGGGTCTACACAGGTTTTTTAAACGTGGGTCAACAAGCTAAAAAACACCTATTGACCCCCATTCCCAGGCAACTCAGCCGGTCTGTGATTTTAGTTTGGATCAAAGCCGAGCCGAGGTGATAGAAACCAGGTCTACTGCAGAGTCAATTCACCCGGGTGTAAATGCAGAGTGTACACATTTCCATTGCACACAAAAGCTCGATCCTGGTGGGTTTAAGTGGGAGTTTCGACCGGTGGAAAAGAGGTGTTACTGTACCTCATTGTCACTCTTCTGGGAGAGGAGGCGACTCTCTCGGATGACCAGGTAGAGGGCAGCACAGGTCATCAGCAAGCCATGACCCATGTCACCAAACATCACCGCAAACAAGAAGGGGAAAGTGATGATGGTGTAGGGAGCTGTAACAGGCGACAGATAGGAGGACACCATCACACAACAAGGCCTAAGATCAGATGAAGGACCCCACCTCTCATGTGCTGAGTCTCTGGAAACAACTAGATATTGAGCATGGACAGGTTGAATTTACCTCCAGTAAAAGGCAGTAAGTACCAGGAACTCTAAACATATGAGTCCAAATGTATAACAGTCTATACTGTCACGATCATATTTAATCAATGTGAACTTAAATCATATTATATAAATTCAAGAAACTGACTGAAATGTGTAGCAAACACTATAGAATTGCATTTTGCATTTTGGACAATAACTTATTCTATACAGTATGAGACTTTATTGTCATTATCATCATTTAATAATCACAATATTTATAGTCAATTCTAGTTTGTCATTTTTGAATAGCTACTGCAGAAGTACAACAGAAACACTTCCTTCCTGCAGAACTTTCCACCTTCAAAGAAACTGCGGGTTATGAGCTTCTACAAGGCTTTTAAGGGGTTTAAGTATTGATTATAGCTTAACAGCAATTAAAAAAAAAAAGTAAAATGATGACCACTCCAAAAGATTTTAGAATAAAAAACAGTATTACTGTTTGAGAAAAGAAAGTGACAGCAGCAGAGGAGCGGAATGAAATTAGAAATAAAGGCCTGGTTTTGTCTGCAGTCGTGCTCAAAAAAAGGACCAAACGACCACTTTTTAAGTAATTACACTATGAAGCCATTAGAACTAAACAATAATCACAAAAAGGCGATAGATTTAAACCCACTCTTTTGACAATGAGTAATTTAATTTCACAAAGGGGAGGGATTTTATATTGTCCTTAAACTATTATTGTCCTTCTGAACTAATAACATGATGAGTAATTAATCCAAATAGATAAATGATTGACCTGGATTGATTTCCCGGTAGTTCCCGATGCCGTAGGCGTCAACGATGTTCTGGAAGCCTGATGTGAACTTGTTGGTCTTATTAAAGGTAGGGGGGGTTTGCTTGGTCTGCATCCTGTTGAGGATGGAGGGCACAGTCGAGCCACTCCTCTCCTGTCAAACAAAGCCCTCACTCATCAGCATCATACTGCGACTGTTGCAGGGGTTAGAACAGATGACTTACAGAGGCCCCGACACAACAACTGAAGTTTATACCATTCACATGTATCTGTTTTAATTGTATTTAAGTGGCATCTTTCAGTGTGAGCTACAGATAGATTGGAGTGGAGAGATTGAACAGATTTTACTCAGGTATTAAAGTCAGCCAAAAGAAACTAACTACGACCTCATGTGATGTATAAAGGACAGGAGGAGAGCAATATGTGAGCCTTTTCTCTACACTACACACTAAAAGCAGAATATGAGTACATGATCAGTGCACATTGATAAAACTCACCGTCCCTCTGCGAAGAGCAAACTGGATGGAATCCAAGTCTGAGACAGGACACCACACCTCAGCAATCAGACACTTCTGAGTGACGTCGATGTTGCAGAGGTTGAGTGTGTGGTAGATGGCCTTCATCTTCCTCACCTTGATGAACCACACCCTCATGGTCTTGGAGGCAGCCTGCAGCACTCGCTGACGGTGGTCCTCTGTTTGGTTCAGCACCTACAGAAGCAGCGAGGAGCGATCTATTTCAGATTGAACACCCTGGTCCCTCCATGTTTGGTACATGCTGCTACAGGCTAACCTCAGGTAAGGTGTAATAATGACATCAGACATCAGACTGCTGCTGTTCTGCTAAGTATCTTAAAGACACTACCTGGTGCGTACTGTGATATTTTTGTGATATGAACATAATTTGAGTTAAAGATTGTACAGTGGGATCAATCTGACCTTACTGGCTCCCAGGCTCAAGACATGTTTATGTACAGAACCTGTTTCTATATAAACCTGAGTAAAATGCTCTATTGTAGTAGAGTGTGACACATTGTATGTGGTTGGCGGGCTCAGACTAGAGCAGACTTCTCAAGCAGAACCAGGGTTTTTTTCCAGGCTTAATAAGGAAAAACCAAAACACTATGAAACAGGACAAAGGTCTTTCACAGATAAGAACTAATGCCCTATACATTTTGTGGGCTTTTGTAAGTTGATTGGAAATAAATCTTACGAAAGGGAACTGAACAGACATCCTGGAGTTTCTGATTAATTCCTAGTTGTTCGGTGAGCGGCAGTGCAACAAAGAGTACAAAGGCCCTTTGAAAGAGTTAATAAATGAAAAATAAGCTGCACTGATAATAACATGATGTGGCTTTAATATGGCTTCAACGATAAGCAGGCTTTACTCCAGGATCAACCACATCTGTGAAAGCTCACCTCATTTTACTCTATTTACATGTTTTGGTTTATTAAACGTTTGAGTAATGCCTGATCCATTTTCATGACAAACATACCATCTGGAGGTCATCGATGCGGCTGTTGACTCCAGCCAGCATCTCCTTCCTCTCCTGGGGGGTCTCTGGACATGGGTAAAGTGAGGCACGGAACCTGGAGGAGTACACCAACCAAAAGAGTCACTTTGTGCAGGACTAAGTGGAGTGCCCCATTAATGCCCAGAAATCCTGCATAGTGTTGGGACAACAATACCACTTTTATATAGAAATGAGCGCATATACACAGGTTTTTTAAAAATTGGTGAACCTGCAAACAATCTGCACAAAAACGTTTGCCTTTTTTTTCCTTGCTGTGTCTCGTTTGTCATCACGAATGAGCCAGAACACCAGGGAACCGTAGAAAGCAGATCATTAACCTCATCAGACTACATCCAGAAGACGCTACACCAAGACCAAATCAATAATATTCTGAATTAGACACATCATTTTCTCCAGAGTTGATAATGGAAGTTGCTTCTCTCTTCTTTCTGATTTCTGATGAGAGTTGACCATGTGCAGTACCCATCAGAACGCTGACTAGACTCAGACCACATGGAGGTTACTTTTTTATCACTTTTTCAAACTCTGCGCCGATTTGATCTCTGATGGCACCATTGTCCAGGTGGGACTTATGGTTCTTCTGGATTTCAATGTGGAGATGACCAGAAGTCCGACCCATTTTATTTCCTCTATTATTATTAACCAGACTAAACTTTGGAATCACCTGTATACATATTCGAGATTATACCAACATAAACATAATAACACACGCCTCAACCTAACCTTTCAGACCGGCTTCTTTACATAACTTGAGGCATCTATTTTTTTGCAAACCCCACAGGACAACTCATGCAGTAAGATTTTTCTGAATTAAATATTCGACCAAAATATATTTTAGGCATCTTCCCACATAACACCTACCCCTCACAGATCTTCTTCACTCTGTTCTTCAGCTGGTCACCTTGGAAGAAGATAATGAACACTGACTTGTGGACTTGGTCTCCCTGTTAGAAAGAGAACAAGTGCAAGTCACAGATGAGTCATGTACCTCTTTCTAATATGTAAAACTGTCAACTGTAATATGTTATGAGTGTTAGAGGTAGACTGATTGCTAAAGGCCAATATAATAACAAGAGTTGGGAGAAGGAAAAAGACCATTTTTAAAGGTAAAGCCAAAACTGAACAATCTTATGTCTCTCACCCTCTCAGTTATAAGTGACAGTGAAACTCAGGCTTTGTAGCGTTAGTAGAGTAACTTTAGAGATGTGCAGGACACAGTCTTGAGTTGAAAAGCTAGCAGTAGCTGTCTGTTTGACATCCATACACAGCATTTGTAAACGTGTGATTCACTGGATTACATGGTTGAATCTGTTCTGTGGCTGTTCTGACCAGGATCACTTCTGTCCTGTTACAATGTTAAATGTCACTCTCACAAACCATTAATGTTCGTCCATAAGGGAAGGAGGATCCTAAAGTGTGTGATTTAATTTACTTTCATGAATGGATGGATAGTTACGTTGCTGGATTATTAAAATGAGAGAGCATCACATTGGTAAGTACAGTGTGAAGTAACAAAATGGTTTCTGTTCCTGCCTGCCTGGCTGCCTTCAGTGCCCTGTCCCTATCATGGACGAGGTGATAGTGTCACGTAGTGGTTGGCTACAAACATTTATACCAACATGGCCCAGAAAAGGCCCAGATCCACTCATTACGTTGGCAAGGCTGCCAGCTCTGAACTGATTCTAGAGAAGGACATCAATGCAATGGACGAGACTGCAGTTTGATTTAATTTAATTCAATTTGGTCACATTTGGTTGGGATGAGAAGTTTTACTCATAACCTAGTTTTTTTAGTTGTTTAGTTTTGCTAGCAGCTAAAACTGATTTGGAGTGAATCAAAATGGGCTTCGTAATAAAAATATGAGCAATTATACTTATCAAACAAAGAGAATTACAAATAAAAGCCTGCCTCTAACACAAAGCTGCAGTTGAAAGCCTATTTGAGGAAATACAGTATGTGTCTTCACTGGTCTCTATGATTGTAAGTTGCGTGTGCTGACCGTGGTGGGGTCCTCCAGAGGGTCCTCGATCTCTGCCTTCCTTAAGAAGACATTACCGCGACACACCCTCCACAGCATCCTCTCAAAGGTTGGGATTCTCTCCCTGCTGATCACGCCGGCTACAAAACTGCGCAGACAAAACAGTGCTCAGAGCAGATAGCATCAAAGAATACAGACACAGTGTGTTCATAGTCTGAGTGTCAAAGAGATATGATGAAAATAATAATATAGTAAATAGTAATGGCAACTTTTAGTGCTCATTCCCTGACTTTAATCGTATTGGGCCAGCAGGCTTGCTGACTAGGTGACTTGAATATGTACAAACTATTGTGACAACACTGAACTTTTTGTCCTTACGTTTTAAAAGAAACCCTACATATATACGTGACTGAAACATGTTTATGGATCAACTCATACACATTATTTGTCAGTTAGTAGGTTCATATCATGGGCTTTAACCTCTCTAAAGTCAAAGTCAAAGTCAAAGTAGCTTTATTGTCAATTCTTCACATGTCAAGACATACAAGGAATCGAAAGGACGTTTCCCACTCTCCTGCGGTGAGACATGTAAAGGGCAAAGTGCACTGGCACACAGATAGACATTTAAATAATAAAAAACATGTACTAATGCTAAATAATAAACATTCAAGACACTCCTTCAGCTCACTAACTTATCTCTGCTTGAACGATGTGGTCAGTTTTCAGCAGATGGAGACTCTTTTGGGGTGAGATGGTGAAACAAAGCATGTCCTTACAAGTTTGTCTGTTCCTTTTCTTTCATGATGCATATGCTGGCTGGTGACACGATATACAATCATCCCAATGGTTTCACTTTATTTCACTAACCCACAGGTGGTAATGGCCCAAGATATGTAGCAATGCAATATTATATATTATATATAATCATTTATCAGTATTGGAAAATGATAGGTGCAGCAACAAACACCACAGCTGTGGCAAATAGGGATAAATGGTGGCGCGATCACCCTTTGGCAATGTTTGCCTTTGGGAGTACCAGAGAGAGTGAGTGTGTATTAGTCCAGTGTGGTGCAGTGCATTCCGGTTATTAAAGGTTATCTACCAGTTGAGCACACGTGGAACCACAGCCCTATGTTCCTCTGTTTACTCTGGTCATGAAGCACCAACAGATAGACAGTTTTATGAACCGGGCCATCTCTCCATCAGTGAAATACTTATTTAAGTAGCACAAATAAAGAGTGCTCCTGCATTCCAGAGCTTCTGCTGTGTCAGATCTCTGTAGCCTGGATGCTCTGCTCTTAGATTTTTCTTGTTGACTCGTCTACTTTTTCTGGCTCTCCCTTCTCAAGTGGTTGGAAGCAGGTATGTTCTAAAACTGGACACATGGAGGATGTATATTAAAGAATTTCATTTCAATTCATTTCAGTCCAAGTGCTTTACCCCAGTCTGAGCGGGGCTCCACGGCCCCCCTCACTGCCCTCCATTAGAGCTGATGACTCCTCCAGCAGGTTTGGATCCTCCATCTGGCAACACATTAGGACAATCTCAGTAAACCACTTATCTATTGTGTCTCGAGGTGTGGTGTGTATGTCTGAGAGGCTGAAATAAGCCAACCTCATCGAAGAACTGCTGCGTTCGACGGAGGATGTGTTTGAGCTCCGTCAGCTCAAGGAAGTTCTTCTTCAGTGCTTCCTGGTTGGTGTTGATCTCCTTCAGTTCATTCTCCAGCTTCTCAAAGGTGGCCTGCCAGTCACAATCAAGAGACACTCACTGCTATGTTATGGATTTTGTTGATTTCTGTGCAGCATGTAATACAATCTCAGCCATAAAACTTGTTGGTCAACGTATCAATCTGGGCTTGAGGACATCATTCTGCAACCTGATAAACGACTTCCTCAGAGACACACTTCAGACAGTTGTTATTGGCCGTCACACCTCCTCTACCCTAGTGTTCAACACCAGAGCCGCTCTGACCCTCGTGGCATCCAGTGGAGTGTGTGCAGACTGTTTCTACCTAAACACCTCTCATCTAACCCTCACCTACCTCACACACAGTGGTTGCTTAAAAAAACGGGAAAATGCAAAAGGCTGTCTCATGTCCCTTCTGGGCTACTGTCGAATCGTGATGGTTCAACATGGCGACCTCCGAGGTAAAGAACCCGCTCTCTCTGTAGATATAGAAGTCTAGTTCCTAGTTTCAGGCGATCATACACTCATGAAAACATAATTATGAATATAGGATTCCAGTTCTGCCCCTAAACCCTGCTCACTGGACGTGTATTTATCTTCAGTGATCCCCTCTTTTGTATTCCCTACTTTCATGATAATAATGACTGATGATAAATAATAATAACGGATTGATTACCTCCAGATCGATCATGTCCCGTGGGAAAGGCACCTCAGGATTTTCTCCAGTGTCCACAGTTGGGATGTTAGCTTTCTTGATCTCCTTCTCCACAAACCCTGTTCAGTGCAGATAATCCATGATTCAGTACTCTACCACTGTAAAAACAAGTTATCTTGAGTGCCCTCAATTTAATGAAAAATGTTTCATGGGCCTGGGTGGGGGGTAAAGCAAGACTCAATGTATACATAGAAACACAAATATCAAAATTGCATTCATGTGGTCTGACAGGATCAATAACCGGCTGAATCACAGGTAAGAACAACAGTACATGGTGCCCTTGGCCAGATCTGAGGACATATCTGAATCATGACTTACTCAGTTTCCTGTCCATCTCCTCACATCTCCTCACTTCATTCACAAACTTGCGCTGGAACACGTTTACATCTGGGTTCAGCTATGGGTGGAAAAAAAAGAGGGAAAACTGACTAATACCCAGGAAATCAATTAGAAATGTCAATACATGAATTGATTAATAATCACCAATACATGTGTGATATGAGACAGGAAACGAGTAACACCACACCTCAGGCCTCTCACCTTCCTCACTGGCTTTCATTCAATCAGAGAGAATATTTCTGCCTCCAGAGGAGTTAGATTCTGTTCACACTTACGTCTCTAAACTGGACCATGCCCAGTTCTCCCAGCTCGCTGACGCAGCAGTAGGCGGCCTCAGACTGGAGAAAGAGCTGAGCCAGGGTCATCTCCTCGCTCCTGAACAGTTCCCCCATGATGAGAACCGCACTCGAACTTAGTTAGAAGGAAGAAACAGTGCACCTACAACAGGAAGATGTGTAAGAAAAGCATTAGATTAAAAGATTTTCATTTTTTTTTCATTTTGTGAGGCAGTAAAAGTGCACATACAAAATATGATTCTTCCTAACTGAACTGTGAGTAAAGCCCAGTACAAAGTGCCCAACTGCTGTTCCTCGTCTCCACACAATTTAGTGTTGTGTTCATCAGGGGTGCATTTCCTTACAGAAGGACAGGAACGTCACCACAAACATGTGACAGAAAACTTATTTCTGTTTTTATATGCACATCCAGGTGCAGGACCAAATATACATGGTGACAAATAAGATAGGAGGTCAGCCTATGAGGTTTGAAATATTTAGTTTAAAAGACACTTTAGAAAACACTAAAGTTATGCATGCACTCTATATGTTACACAAAATATGCTGGTAAATTCACATAGAAACAAATGTAGAGGTACAGCCGTTACATTCATTTATCAGTTAGCTCATTAGTTTTTTACTCTGAAATTTGCAGCCAAGGTTACATTTCTTCATATATTTCAGACTCAGTATCACAAACTCATCAGAGATCACAGAGGTTCCCGTAGGAATGAATGAACAGGCATGCCTCACATGCACACACAGAGCTACACTGACACAATACTACTATATACTAAATGACATCATGTTGCATACCAACGTACGCATCTATAATAGTATAAGTATAAGTCCAAGCTAACAACTTCAAGTTAATGTTTGTCAAAGTAGTCATCCCTACAATATGTCACAGTAGTAACATCAAGGTGTTTGGTCAAAAATATTGTGATTATTGATTTTGTCGACCAGTCTGAGCATTCATGAAGATTTCAAAATATCAGGATACATATCGTGTATCGTGATAGAGCCAAAAAATATTGCAAGTTTGCAATTTAAGGCCATATTGTCCAGCCATACACATTACATTCTGTTATGATTGACCATCCATTCACTGCTCATGTATAGACTGCTGTAGGTGGGCTGTACCTCTACACAGAAGAAGCATGCAGCCTAACACAGAAGACAGAGGCAACAGAGACAAGGCTGAGGAGCCTTGTCATAACGTAGCCTCAACATCAGCCTGTTTTATGCAGCTCGTTTATATTCATTTATATGCCCCCAAAACACGTCTGCTTTATAAAATCAAGCCTCCAAAAAGCCCCGTGCTGCAGAGCAGCCTCGCTGAGCATCATTGCTGTCGCTGCAGCTCCTCAGCAGCTCTGCCTCCCTGCAGCAGCCTCCCTGCTCCAGCTCTGCTTCCTCTCTGTCTCCTCTCTGCCCTTCACTGTTCAAGGACGCCATGATGCTGCGGGAGTCCGGCCTCCCGCTCGGTGTGAGCATCTGTCACCTCCTGTCTCACACTGACACAGTGAGAGACAACAGCATCTATGTGTATATTTGTTATAGACACACAGATATATCATATATTATATCATAGATATTATAATAAATGCTATGATATTCAGCATATATATTTTTCTTTATACACTAACGTCGTGCGACCATCACAGGCCCAGCAGCGGAGTATGATGGAGGAGAACGTCAGCCCGCTGCATGAACGGCAGATGTGAACAGGGACGAACCGGGTCACTGACAGACAGAACATACATTTAATGAGGCAACGATCAAATACATGACGAACACTCGACGGGTGGACAGAAGCAGCTGTTCGGTCACATCATCACCGTCCTCAACGTCCCCACGTCATGACGGACAGGACTGTGGTTCGGACCTGTTCGAACTGTCCCTGAACACTGAAACGACCTGACTTCATAAAAGCATCGTCGTACTCACCTGTCGTTATCAGCTTTCTCCGGCCGTCGGACCCGTCTGGATGCTGGATGCTGTGGTCCAGCAGGGTGCGTCAAGCTACAGACAGACACACCGCCGGCGTGTACACCATTTCAAAATAAGAGCGTGGCATATGGACTTGGTTTGCAGTCATTTTTAAATTGATGAATAATATGAATAATAACTTGAATAAACAAGTGTATCAATGTATTTTTTTTTCATGATATGCAATATCTCGGTCGTCGTGGTGCTTTGTATTGCAAACATCATGCAAATAGATTCGTCATTGTAGTTTTTATTTTGAAAAACCAAACGGGAGCTCGTATCAAATAATCCACGTGATCATCTGACATGGTTAATCCAGGATTGTTAAAATCGTGATAGGGAGATTTAACTGGGACCTGCCACCAACCCTGCACACAATTCTATTAAAAATAATAAAAATAGACCATTTGAAGCTGCAAGAATACCTCCACACACACACACACACACACACACACACACACATAGGAAGATGTCAAAGTATATAGTCCTGAGTCAGACAGAAATAATTCAGCTAACCTGTGACCCTTAAATAGTTTCTTTGTTTAATCCACAATACGACTTTGCTGATAACAACAGAATTAACTTGAAATAACCAGCTAAGCTTTTTAGCTGCTGATAATCCTCATCTTTTATGATGCTTGACAACATACCAAAACAAATTCAGCTAGTGGGGTGCAGTTCTGGAGAGGATGTGGCAGGAGGTGTTCTGGTTCTCATAGCCACTTTTGCAGAGCAGGGCTACGTTTCCACACAAGGCAGGCCTGGGGAAGTAGTTTTTAATACAAGCAAAGGTTCTGTGCTTTCTAAAATGGCCCGGCAAGAGACGAGTCACGTCAGTTTTCATTTATAAAGCGCCAGTTCACATCAAAAGTTATCTCATGGCACTTTTAGATTAGAGCAGGTCCAGAAGATTTATCTTTCATTTACAGAGACCATTCCCCATCAGCAAACATTTGGTGACAGGGGTGAGAAAAAACTGCCAAAGTCAGCAAAGGTTCCCTGGTAGCTCTGAGAACCTCCAGCTGTATTACCAACTCGAGTCAGGTCATTACTAGAGAGTCTTAAACCCGGGGGTAGTTCAGATTCAGAGCAAGACGGTGGTGATAACCAGTGAGGTGAAATGTCTCATCCTTTATCTGTTAGCAAGCTTTTCCAGACCTCCTGGGTGCTGTCTCCAGGTCTGCATCATAGACAGGTAGGGTACTGAGTGTCACAAAGTGCTGTTCCAGCTTCTCAGCTTGACCTCTGTTCACTGCTGCATTGCATATGTGGCTGAAATCCAATAAATCAAACCACACATGCAGGAAATCATCAACACTGATGTTGAGTAGGCAAGTATTTCCTTCCGCCTCCTAGGAGGGTCTGCTGTTGGATCGGGCTGTCATCTCTGCACACATTAAAACAGGATGATCGTTTTTATGATACTGTTAGACTAGAGAAATTTAAGAAGTTACATTTTCACCAAAATAAAGTTCCAGAGTAAAAACCCTTTTAAAGTCACTGAACAGTAAACAACAAGAGATACACATTCAGTTTGGTTTGTCTTGTCTGAGTTAACCAGAATCTCCTGCAGTGTTATCAGTTCAGTTCAGCTAATCCACCATGAGTAAACCATCATACTTACAGACTTACTGTTCATATTGCACACTATTATGTATATACTATTTATTTGAGTCTATTTCTTACCTTTTCATTATATTGTTTTTGGTAATATTACTGTCTACCAATGTACTGTGACACAGAAATGTCCCTGTTTGTGGGACAAATAAAGGAATTCTGATTCTGATTCTGATTACCTTCATACCAGTCAGTTGTTCATCAGATCTTCTACTTTCTGCACGTGTTACAAGCATAAATACACATTTGCAGCTTTTATGGATCAAGTAATGGACACTTTGTGGCTGTACTTGAACATGACAACATTTTGCTGTTCCTTCCTTTACTTTTTAAAGTCAATATATCCAACAGCACAGCTATACACTCAGTGTTGCGCCTGAATGCGTTCAGTGAACGATCGTTCATGAACTCGTTCATATTTTGGGCGAATGTCAACTGAATGTACTGTATTTCTGCCTGATAAACGTTATTGTGAACGTGTTCATTCTGCCGTTTGTGAACGGCACTCTCTCACAGTTTAACTTCGTTCAAGAGAGTGCCAGATTTCCATAGAGCCTTCCAGGCGAAAACCCGGCTAAAACACACCGTAAACAGGCCTTAATATGTAGCGGAAAAATACCCAATCTGGTAACATCGGCCACCACAGAGTTGCACCGCCGCATGCATCATCAAAATGCTAAGCATGGAGGCAAAAACAAATGAAGGCAGCAGCAATACACCAGATTCTGCCTCCACCATTAATACAGCATTTTCGTATGATTACTTGAAACAATTTTATGAGAAGGTCAGTGATGATCCAGGTGGGAAAAATCTGACCTTTTTGTGTAAACATTGCCTGCCGGGTTTCAAGAAGATGTACAAAGTTGTACATCAACAACGTCAATACATCAAACCTGAAACGGCACATCTCTGTATCAAAGCAAGAAATCTCTGTCTGTGTGTCTGTGCCTCAAATATCTCTGCACATCGGGATCAGACTGACCTGAGATTTTCAACATGGCTGCTGAGTGGTTTAAGGGTGTGCAACGTCAGCTTTGTTTGGCTACGAAGATACCATTAATAAATTATTTCATAAATGCTTCAGGAATTCTGCTAGCATTGTCAACCATAGTCACATGCTCACTAGAGCCAATCACTGCGCACCATAGTCATGTGCGCGCCAGAGCCAATCACTGCAGAGCCCAGCCCCACGTCCCACCTTAAGGGACACGCAGAATACCTGCAGCGGCGGCGAGCTGGACCCGTTCTGTGCATCTTAACTGACTGTTGTGGATTAATGAGACTGAACGAGTCCGGACCGAGGAGATCCGGATACGCGAGGACAACAAACTGGAATCAGATTCTGTGGATGTTCGTGTGTAGCTAGCTGCTAGCCCACCCCCACGCCGCTTGACCAGGATTTTGACGCCTGTTCGGTCCCGTTCTGTGCATCTAAACTGACTGTTGTGGATTACTGAGACTGAACGAGTCTGGACAGAGTCTGTTCCAGTCTGAGGAGATCCGGATACGCAAGGACAACAAACTGGAATCGGATTCTGTGGATGTTCATGTGTGTGTAGCTGCTAGCCCACACCCACATTAGCTGCTAACGTTAGCCGTTAGCGTGGGCTAACGTTAGTTGCTCGACGGACACGCCGGGGTGGCCAAAACCGGATTTACAATAAATAATGTCCGCCACGGTTTTTCGCGAACATTACTGTCACGTTTGCTGCGCATTTGGTGCAGGAAGAAACGGTAAAAACTGTTTTTTCTCACGAAAGTGTCCGCAAGCAGGAAGTGTTTGCAAGCTAAAAACACGTTCCTATTGGTGGAAAAAGGCACCACATCAACCAATCACAAAATTATATGGCAAACCACGTGATTTGGTTGCTGAGGAACAGGGGGAAGTTGTGGGAGGGACAGTGGCGAAAGAGTGACAGCAGCACCAGTGACGGTGAGAGAGAAAGCGAGTTTTGAGAGTTGAGAGATTTGTGATATATAGCGTGTTTGGAGTGTATAGTTAGTGTGTTATGTAGTGTTTGGTGTAGTGTGTTTAG
Source organism: Spondyliosoma cantharus (assembly GCA_900302685.1). Lineage (NCBI taxonomy): Eukaryota > Metazoa > Chordata > Actinopteri > Spariformes > Sparidae > Spondyliosoma > Spondyliosoma cantharus. The sequence continues at coordinate 228 of OMLP01024813.1, read as the reverse complement.
TGTGTAGTGTAGTTGGTTTTTTTTTGTGAGTCAAACAATGAGGAGACATCTGATTGTGGAGCAGGCAGTGCAGAGCTCTTCATTGAGTTGACGGAGACCTGAGCCTGAGGCATTGCCTGCATTTAAATGTAAATAGTTACATATATATGTATATGTATATTTGTATATTTCAAAAACTTATGCACAAATTTAGCAAACAACAATTTATATTTGCATTATAAGTAATAA
>OMLP01024809.1:0-12364 GCA_900302685.1 Spondyliosoma cantharus | reverse complement strand
AACCATATGAAACAGGCCGTGAAGTCTTCCAAGGACAACAAGCCTCCCCACACAAATAAACAAACAAACACACACACACTTGCTTTGTCACTGTGAGTGCAACAGTGAAGGCCAGTGAACCTCGTGTTTAATTGCTCTGCCATTTCCTTGCCACTGCTCATAGTAATATACACTAATGGTCCAGACCTGCTCCATATCACAAGCTTCACAAGAAAACTTTTGTTGTGACTTAATATTATAATCGTATATATATATATATATATATATACACATACATATATTTTACACCCTTACAATGTCACAATAGTTGTCCTTACAATAATTATAGATAATAGTAATGATAAATGAATATATAAACAATGTTTGGCTGATGTGACGGCAAAATATAACCATATAAAGTATAATACTTATCAAATTCATCAGCTTACTTTAATGATCAGTGAATTGAGCGAGTATCATAATTGACACACAGACAATAATGATTTTTTTTCCCTAAATGTCTCCTAACTATAATGCCTGTCAAAATGTGCCTTAAGTCAAAGAATCAAGGTGCCTAAATGTAAAAAAAACTGATTAAAAATGGAACATAAAGAATCAGTTAGTCATTTTTTGTCAGAATCCAGGTGGACAGAACTAAACAGAAAAGAGATGTGACTGTGGAATAAATTGACCTGGTCACACCTGATCTGTATTAAATAATGGATATTCTGTAGCTGTAGTTAACCCAACATAAAAAGTCATTTAACTTGCATCCTCACCTACAGTACATCCAGAAGCCCTGTTTCACTTTGTCATTTTGTCCGTGACCTACCTTGCGGTGAGATTTCTGCATATAAACTAGTGGAACTTTGAGAAAGTGTGTTTATTGGTGAAGTTTTACTTCAAGGAACAAAAGAGATGTTATACTCAGCCTGTGTTGGAGTTTAGCCAGTCTGTGCCTCTCTGACCTCTTTACATCTTCTTCTCTATTGCATCCACCCATCCATCCATCCATCTATCCATCCACCTATTCATTCATTAATTCAGCCATCCATTCATCTCTCCACCCTTCTATTCAGACCTCCGTTCATCTCCTCCGCCCTCTGACCCACTTCACTTACAAACGTCTGTGTTGGTGAGAGAAAGAGAGATAGGCGGCTAAACACATGCCTAAGGGCATCTTAAACAGCATTCTCAGGGAATGTTCATCATCAGCATGCCGTCAGTAAAAAAACAAAGAGAAATAAGTGAAATGGCTTTTACATTTTACATGAAAACAAGCAGGAGAAATGTGCACAAACTAAACTGCTGCATCCGAGGGAATAAAAAAGTAGTAAGATGCAATTCTGCAATCGTTTTAAAGTATTCCACAACTTAAGGTAATAAGCTCAGAATACAACTATGAGCGAGTTACTTTGAATTACTTGAACAATGTGGAGACCTATGAGTAAACATTGCTATCCGCTGCCAACCCAGACCAGGCCATACATACACTGAGACGATGGCAGGACCCAATTGGCAGCAGCTACAGTCGCTCGGGGCCAATCTAGTACAGACAAAGCAGAGAACAGTCTGCACCATTGTGTGTGGTTCTCCATCATATTATGGACACAATGGCTCTCAAAAACTGTCATTCAAACTCGTTATATCTGTTCTAGATAATTTAAGAAGAAATTTCAATCAAACAATGACATTTAGAGTCACCGCTGTACTGAGCAGCTTCCTATCTGTCCTGTCTCACTTAATGTCACAGCCCCCATCTGTAGCTAATTTACAGCAGCCATTTCTGCCTCGGTGAATGTCTCTGATTTAAATCAAAAAAGCGCAAATGGGACAAATGAAATCCAGTGTGTGATATGCAGTGGAGTCTCCATGTGTCTCTGAACCTCTGATTGACTGGCCTCTGAGAAAGTCAGCACAATGTGATAGTATGAAGATGAACTGATACTGGGTAACTGTGCATGAATATTCAGAACAGTTACTATTAAACAATTTCTTGCTGCCAGTGGTCGAATGCAACTTAGTGCATTTACTCATGTACTATTTTGTGCTACCTTATACTTTTGCTCAACTACTGTACATCTAAGGACCTGTTTGCAAAGGACTAGTATCTCCAGGGGACCTCATGAGTTGTTTTTTTCTTCGGCAACCACATTACAGATATAGTTTAAAATGTATTTGCCCATTGCCTGCATGTGGAGGATTAAAACAAAGATAAATACACACATGCAGGGCATTTACCTTAAGGGTTAGGGTTATTGTTCTTTTAAATGTCAATATAGCTGATCTCACTGCTTGACTGCTTTTCAGCATGTTATGAGCCACAGTCAAATTTCATTGTTCAGTTGTCAGACAGCAGAATAACAGGTGTTTTAAAAGAAATACACCCCCAAATCATTGACATGCAGATTAGCATATCCTCCGCAATCATAACAAATTACCAGAGGCCCCCAAATAATTTTAATCCCTAATACTAGCACCATGTATCCCCAGATGTGTTGATTTTTCATTATTCTATTCTCCAACTTTTTAAGATAAAGTTTTTAAAGACATGTGGGCATACGAGTTAGAATTGGTTCTAATTGGTAACATCTACAACAGTATAATGCAACATACACATTAATTCAATAATTTCCACAATATTGATCTAAAAACATCATAACTCAGAACACCGACAAGGACCTGCTGATGAAGGTTCTCAGTCATTCAGGTCATGGTACTGGTAAAGTGCTGTATTGTAGGAAGCTGGAATTGTTTCAGTGTCTTGAAAATGTTTCACCTCTCGTCCAAGAGGCTTCTTCTGTTCTAGCTAACCGGAGGGGAGTTGCAGGCTTTTAAACTCTGTGTGGGAGCGTCCTTACAGAGTCGTTGAGGACACATGTGAGCTCTGAGATTCAGAGGTTTTGAATGCAAGGCTCTTACCAAAGCAAATGATCTGAATACTTCTTCCACCACCATCTGCATCTCTTGAGACCGACCCACTAAACTGTACTGTTTATGTAGTCAGTTGGTGCTGTAATAGCTGATATTCTCCAGAAGAGGGAAGCATCTCATCACCACCACTAGGTAGCAAGTCATTTACCCTGCCTCCACCGCCGGAGACCTGCCACACCCGATGTTAGGATGCATTTTGTGTATTTCTAATGCAATAAAATCTGTTCTACATCAGCCGTAAATGCTTCACAGAGTCATGGACACGCTGTTAAAGCGCTGAGAAAGAATTGTCTGGAGGGGGTGGTGAGGAATGTGAAGGATAGAGAAAGTGAAGATTAGTGCATTTATTCCAAACCCATCCAAACCGCAGCGTATCTCTTCCACATCTTCCACATACAAGAAGAACAGGTATAAGCCTCAGGTGTCAATACAGTATGCTATTGTGTGTGTGTGATAGTGCTGTGTAAAAGACTCCACAGGAATGCAGGTAGATTTACAATTGAGGTTTTGACTCTTATAATTACACGCCTCCTTCGGATCAGATCACTATCTTAATTTCAATTTCACTGGCTTTTTTCTGTGCATGCATGTCAGTGTGTGTGTGTGTGTGTGTGTGTGTGTGAGAGCGTGCGTGTGTGTGTGTGTGTATTTCCGTGCCCACCACAGACGCTTTAAATGTCGTTTGCTGCAGAAATGAGACAGGAGAATGGATCTGTGTGTGTTACCGTTAACAGCCATGCTGTAACCGAGGGCAACAGCAGAGCAGCTTTGTCATCACGGTGCTGGTGATTTATGCTTGTGGTTCTCTAGATCTTATTAAGTGTCACTCACAGTCACACCTTTCCTGTGTCATCTGCAGCACACTTACTGCAGTATTATCATCTGTTGTCAGACAGACGGAGGGAATCTCAATAGTCTGTAATCTGGCCAATAGCTCATTCACAGCGCTGACAGTTTCCAATACATTCAGCAGGTATTGGACACGAGAAAATGCTTTAGCTGTGCAGATGCTGTCAGTGCCTTCTTTTCCATGTGAATATAAAGCACAATTCACAAACTGATGAAGAACATTTTCGCAGAAAATATTTTGTGTAACCATTGCACAGATAACTCAGATTTATCAGCCCCCGCCATTTGTAATTTCTTAGAAACCAAACTGACAAAAGAGGAAACGTTTCCAATGTCTGTCAAGGACATTCAAGACAGTGACCACTGACTGCTTTTCTGTAGAACTTGAAATTATTTTTTTAATGTGACTTGATCTTAGTCAGCCATTTTAATTGAACATAACACTACTGAAAGTGAGTCAGATAGAAAGAAAAGCCACCACCTTTTCATCTCCAGCCTCAGTGAATGTGAAGGCGTTAAACATTGAGTGAGAATGATTTTTGTTAAGCTTTCAACTGATTTTTAGCTGCTGCTGGCAAGGTGTTGAATGAGGTATGAATACCTCCTTCTGCAAATAACAAATAGATGCACATGCCCAACTCGTTTTTGCTACTATTTTGCTCAAGGCCATAGATTTCAGACAGCTGATGGGTGAAACAGTATGGATTCTTTCGTTCTCCCGATATTGCACCAATCATTACAGATATTATTCCATTAATAATTTATGAATGTGGTCCCTTTGCATTTGCTTTGGAGATTGTAGTGACCCTGATGACTATCATCCAGTTCCCAAGTTGTTCTGCCTGTCACTTTTCCTGGAATTGCTAAACAGTAGCTGCTGAAGGCATTCCTCACGGAGCGCTCCACATCCATCCACTTTTAGAGCCACACCTTTGATTTTATTTTAGCTGCAAATAGTTTAGACCGGTGGTTCTCAGCTTTATTCCTGCAGATGAAACCTTTAAAGGAAGAGTCCCTCATTTGGTTAAACTGATCACAGCCCTTATCTCGCATCGAAGCCGTAACCTGTCACTGGGGGTTACAAGTAGACATTGGCTCGTTTTAAAGGTCCACCAGCCAAGAAGGTTGGAAACCACTGATTTAGACAATGGGAATCCTGTCTTATGTATCCTGTATATTTACAGATTAATCCACTTTCGGAGTCAGAAAGGGTACCTCTAATTAATTTCATAGATATTTCAAAAGACATTTATGACATTGATGTTGCTGTGCCAGGGTAGGGACAGCCCATTACAAATACTTTACATTTCAATGCAGATGATACATTATTATACTCTGAGGCTGATTCTTCTGAGGAAGTTTCTACAGAGAAATTGCAACCCGTCTTTCATCAACTGCAAGATACAAATTACACATATCGATGGCAATACAACAATACACAGTACTCACAGCCAGAGATTTGGTGTATATTACAGTAAGTTGCATTTCTCCACTGGTTTTAGGATTGAGAAGGTCACAGAAGATAGATACCCCGTTGTCTGTCACAATGTACAATTGTGCCTTAGATCAAATAGGAAACCTTTGTAAAATCTTGCTTTCTGCACAATAACAATTTCCCTTTAACATGTTGGAAGAGTACAGATGAAGTTGTTGACTTCTCAGTTCCTAATTATGGGGATGGAATCAACACGCTCCAGCTGCTATTTTTGGGCCCTTAGAATGAGTCATTAAGATCTTGGATTAAATATTGGAGGTAATTACAAACCCCCAATTGCATGTTTCATGATTCGGTCAGTTGGTCTTCCTTTACTGTTTGATACAATAGCCTTTGGTGTTAATTACTCAACAAATGAATCTTTAAATTCTCTTGAAGGTATGATCTGCACTCCATCTGATTGATCTGCCACTTCGGAAACACTTCATACACCTCTGTAACTTCAAAACCGTACATAATGATGGCCTCAACTTCTGTTTGTGTCGGTCAATTTGTGTTAGTTATTAGTGTTCTTAGTGTAAAAAAAGGGTTTTGTGGTAAAAGAGCAACTACTATATGCTCAGCCAACCTTCAATCGCCTTCACTGTTAACTTCATTTTTACTAATGAGGACTCGCATTCATAGCTTTAATGAGGATGAAGGAAAACTTGAATATGCCAGGATCTGGGTTAGGGTTAGTCTTGCATGTGCAGCAGAATCATTGGATGTGTGGTGTTGACACTGATCCGCAAAATCTTTGCTGGAGTCAGAGGAATCTTGGGATTTCCCCCACGGCCACAGTCTGTGGTTTTTAATTGCACTTTTTTCATCCTCCCTCGTCACCCTGCTCCTTTCTTGTCCTTCTTCTCATATTCTGCTTTCTATTGCCATGGATTAGATAAATAATTTGGGGGAAAGTTGCTTAACCTTTTGTAATCCCTTTTGGGATTTAGGAATCATATGTTTTGTGCAGGTCGGTGCGTTTAGCATCACTTCCTGTTTATATCTACAATACTGTCTTATGTGCGGTAAAAGCAGGTTTACAATCTTACAGAGATTAGGTGGGACGCACTTTATGACATAAGCTGTTGACTGTTGCGTCCTTATAATTAGTGTGAGCAGTCTCCATGGTGATAGTGTTTGAACTGTTCATTATGTTTATGCAGCAGTACAAAGGAGATCCATGAGATATGGTCTGTGTCATGAAGAAAGTCAGCTGACTTTAGACTTTACAGGGTTTATCAGGCTCGCTCACGTTATTTTTGCGCAGTAGTTTGCTTCCCGTGGCGTATGTAAAGATCAAAAACAACCTGCACAGAAATGTAACTACAGTCTCATATTGGATAAAGAAACAGGAGGGAGCTTCCTACCATGGATCATATCACAAAGTAAACGGAAGAATGCAAACAGTTGCTTTGGGATATATAATTACGGCAAGGTGCAGCCTGATCACGTATTGTACATCTGTCTAGCATTTAACATCAGGACCTGGAGTATAAATCAAAAAGCGATGCGGCAAACACAGCGCAGGACAACCATGTGCCAACCATAAATTCTGCCATAAAAGTAGCTCCCAATAATTTATGTACACAGTGTTGTAGTCACACAAACCCTGATCAGTTGCTCTTCTCCTGTAGCCTTTATGTTAATCATTGAGTGGTTTTTCTTCAGTAATCCTCCCTGCATTGACAGCAGAAACAGTATATCTGTAATAAAGCATCTCATCATAAAACACAAGAGCAAAACTAGAAGTAATTATTTTTCCCCTTGTCCACTCTAAGCTACTGAGTATGTTGAAAGTGTCAGCAGTATAATGTCTTATATATTTTATTTAGTTCTGTTTCTATTGATTCTATTTATTATGTGCTGGATTCTTTCTGCCCAAAGCATCATATTATTTTTGCCTCTCTAATGACCTAATTTTCCCATGAGGATCAGTAGCCTCATCATCTCTCAAATTAAACATGCAGCTCTTGATCTGCTGATGTTATGTGCGATTGGCTTCTTACTTAATGTGAACTTGCCCAAAGCTGGAATGGAAAACGTATTTCAGAGATGGCTCACAAGCACTTCTGTGGAACTGCTTATCATGGATTGCCAATGTCAGGCTTAATGAAGCCAAAACACAAAAAGCTTTGTGAGTCAGGCCTCAGGACATTTTGCTTGACTTTTATATCGATGACCTTTTATCGGGAAAATGTATGCATGAAAACACATTCTGTGTGAGAATGAAACAGAAAAGATTTGAGAAACCTAATGAGAGAACTCATGCGTCAGATGAAAGTTTCTGTTTGGATCTGATTCCAGACCAGCAGGGTTAGTAAGGCTCCAGAGGCCGGGGTCGTCACTACCGGACCATCGCTCGGCATCGGCCAAGTTGTGTTTTTTTGGATTCAGCTGACATCCACTGCACGTCTGCTTTCTGGTTCCCACAATCCTCTTCCCTTGTTGCTATAGCCGGCCTGTGTTTGTGTTTTTGAGGGTGTGGACTCAGTGGTTACTGAGTTGGTGTCTGATTGTATTAGATAGGAAAGCTGGTTTGGAACTTGGAAACTTGGAAAACTATGACTCATGAAGTGTTGTTTCTTCTTCTCTTTTGCATTTCTCTCACTTCATCTCTCTTTTGATCCACCCACTCCAACCTCCCAGCCAAATGATGATGTGATACTTGCTTATAGACCACTACAGAAAGAGGCACCAAGATGATCAAGGATCAGACTCAGTGAAGACTATAATATGTCGCATTTATTTGCTATACCCAATTTGATATTAAAACAAGTTCAATGGGAGGTCGTTGCCAATCCAAGTGGGTTGAGTGGCAGAAAATCCCCAAAAAGCAGTGAGAAAACGTCGGTTACCGGGGAACAGCCCTGAAACATTCATTCATGGTAACAGGCTAAATTACATTTTGTCTAAAAAGCTCACGGATTATAGAATTAAAGATGTCTAGTGATTGGAAGGTTGCTGGTTCAAATCTTGAACTTGGAAATATATGACTCATAAAGTCATACTGATGCCTCTACATAGCAAAGGCTGAGCTGAGCTGCATGCCGAAGTGTCCTTGAGCAGGATACTGAACCCCAAATTGCTCCTGATGAGCCGTTGGCACCTAGCATAGCAGCCTCTGCCATCAGTGTATGAATGTGTGTGTGAATGGGTAAATGTGGCAAGTGTTGTAAAGCGTTTTGAGTGGTCAGTAGGCTGGAAAAGCACTATATAAATGCAAGTCTGTTTACCTTATTATGGCTGCAAAAAACTCACTGCCTAAAGGAGAGCAGCAGTCCAATCACAAATGTTTTTCTAATCTTACTACAAGGAACATTAAACTGTTTTTGAGTGGGTCACAATTTAATGCTGATGCCTCTACATATAACCTACATAAGCAGGAATGGAGACCATCAGCGGGAATATTATAGTTATTCTCAATGCCTGCGCATTGTTGGATTCTGACTCATCCAGATCGGAATGGTCATAAAATACAACTATCTTTCAATGCAGAGTGCTCAGGATAATTTGAGGAGTCTCACAGCCTAAAGAAAGAGGCTGCTTTTTAGTCTGGTGGTACGGTGCAGTACTAACTACCGTCACATACAACTGTTAATGTAAATGTAACAACTGTTAATCTTACATAGCCACAAATAGATACACTTCATTGCTATGAATCCTGCAAACAGGAATTAAAATTAAAAGAAAAAGGTATTAAAATATGTTGCATCTGTCTTTCATTTGCTTCCAACCCAAATGCATCTTTAGACACAAGGCGGTGGATACACCACCGCTTTTGTCCAAAGGGGCCACCAGAGTCAGCGAGAAATAAAGTTCCTTGTAGCAGCTTTGAATTTTCACCATTCAAATCCATCACTGAAATAAGATATAAATAACCATTCTATTTTGCCAAGCTGTAAGGGAAGTAGCATGCACAAATCGCTGCTGATTATAGTACACATAATTTAGCCAGGCAGTATTTTTGCTCGTCTCGATAATAGGGACAAAAAAGGGTATAACAGCCTGCTGCTACTTCACCTCTGGCCTTAAACTGGTCTGGCACGCCACGTGGTACCCCAATTGCGTCAATCCATACTGGATCATAGGCTTCGGGGTCCACCAACTCTCTTTTCTGGCATCGACCATGTACCTGTTTATTAAGTGTGGGAAGGAGCTTTACTCCAAATGCTGTGAAAGGTAGGATTACATTCACTAGTGCACATTCGCCGTCCCAATCACGGAGGATAGTAAGGTCAACTTCTTGATTTGCAACAAAAGTGTCAGCCTCTTTTACAGAAAAAGGAGAAGTCGCAGCTGTCTTTGCTGCTAAATCGGCTTTGTGGTTAATAGGCTTCCCTGTACTTGTCGCCATGCCTCTATTCTGCCGCTGTTGTGCGAACACATGTACCGTCAGGAACGCATACTGGCTATCTGTATAGATAGTAACAGCTCTACCTTTCCCTATTTTGCAAGCCTCTGGGGTCCCTGTTGTATCAAATCCAAAGTGTAGTAATACCTTGGTGGCCCAGAGCCCTGTGCCACAAAGATATCACTTTTGTCCAATCTACAGACTTTCATACCTGCTCTTCCAGGTATGACTCCTATACCTAATTCTGTCATACAGTCTCTACCGAGCAGATTGCACGGACATGATTCTGACATCACTACTTGTAGTTCCATTTGGTTGTCTGTCTCTGGGTCTGTAAATGAGCACAGATTTCGACAGAGACTCCATATAACAAAAATATTTGGTTTCGACGGTCTCAAGAAAGGAGCACAGCTTGGTCTAATTACTGTTTTCGTAGCTCCGGTGTCACATAGGAAGTTAATCATCTTCCCCTCAACACTCAACACTATTTCTGGCTTAATTTCAAGACATGCAAACGCGGTTTCCAATTCTAATGTTTCGAGTTTCACTTCTCTGTTCTCAATTTCCCCCCGAGTTTCACCCTTATTCTGATCAGAGATGGTATTTACAGCAGCGGCTAGTCACGCTTGATTATTTGACCCACTGCCGTGACCTCCTGATCTGTTCTTTCTGTCAGGGCACTCTCTTGCCCAATGTCCTGTCCTTCCACAATAGGCTGCAGTGGACTGTGTTACATCAACTGGAGTTATCCCACTATGTGTATCAAAACATGCCTTCAGTCTGGCTGGGCGAAGTCCTCAAAAGGTTCGTCATCTTTCAGTCTGCAACGAGCTATAGCAGTCCAGTCTGTCCTAGTGGCAAATTTCGTTTCAATTCTCTTCACTAGAGCCTCTCTGTTGGCTGTAAAGGTTTACATCAGCGGGGCCGTAAATCGCACCGTTGCCATCACAGGCTTTCCAATCACCCACGATTTTTATCCAGTCAGTAGTCAGTACTTTTCTCATTGCTCTTTCGTACTCCAACGCATTCAAATCATAACTGAGACGTAATCCTTCCGTTCTACTTTTAAACTCAGCCAAGTCCTTTTGGGGACGAACAATATCCTCGGTGGCATCAGTCACATCTCTATCTGACCACGGGCGATAGACTTTCATAGTATCAGGATAATGTTGACTCGGGTATGCCCGGGTACCTCAGCGCCTATGCTCTCGGGTTAGGGACTTCTATCATAGGATAGGTTCCTAGGTAAGAGTCATCGCCTCCTTCTGCTTGGGCCTCCTCTGGTGTATGTACCAATAGTCAACCCCTTTTCTCAAAAGGTCTGTTATCGGACTACCCCCCTGTACAAAGTTTTATCATAAGTCAGTCTTTCAAATGGTTTGGGGTCTCTACGAGGGCGGTGAGGAGTCGGTGTTTTTGGTGGGGGAGTTACTCCCTCCAAACTTGGATATAATAGATCATGAACCACATAGGGAGGGGGTGGTGGAGAAAACACATCTGCTGCCATTGCAGCGCTGGAGGGGCCTGGGCCCGCAGCCTGAGCTGTAACTTGGGCTGGAACCAAAACTCGTGCTGCTGGCACGGGAATGTATATTGGGGCAGTGGGAAGCAAGTCTTCCTCTTCTTTTGTCGTCAGCATAGTTTCTGTACGCTTAGTTGCTTTGGCCTTATTTTTTCCATACTCGACGCCTTTGCGTCTTTTCATGGCTTCATCAGCCCAAAATTGTGCTTCTTTTATTCCTAGTTTTTGCAATTTCTTCGTGCTTCCTTTTGCTTTTTCTTGGATATCTTTAATTAATTTAGCGCATTGATCTGGCAATAATTTACCTTCAAATCCGAATTTTGACCACTTTTTGCAGTGGCGGGTCGACCCTGGATATTTGTCGCCTTTCTCTTCCTCGGTTGTTAAAAATTCGATTTTAACTATTTTGTATTATGATCATACCGTGACCCAGTCACTCTCTTCACACTTTTATCAACCCTGTTGATACTCACTCTTTGGTGCTTCTCAGTCTCTGGAAACTGTTCGCGATCCCATCACCCAATCCAGTCCTGGACTCCGTCTCCTTTGCCGGCCTCTATTTGCATCAATTTCAGATGGAGGTCTTTTGTTCGCCGCCGAGTCTGTTCAGCGACCTGTGCACAGTGTTCGGTTCAGAAGATCGTCGTCCAGTCAAGGATTGGTTTCTTTGGGATCTGGCTCAAAGGACCAAGTATGTTAAGAGAGAGAAGTTAAGAGATGCTAAGAGAAACTCTGCTCACTCTGAGTAGATTTTTCTAACAGATTTCTAGAGTGAATTTGGAACTTTTACTTTCAGTAAGGTCTTTGAGACCTCTCTGCTGTTTTTTTACAATAATCCCTGACCATTTGTTGTAGTGGGACAAATACGCAGGGTGGACTGGTTAAGGTGAGACACAGAGACAGGTGTACTGGTTATAGTGGGACAGAGAGGCAGGGTGGACTGGACGATTTCGGTGCATTTATTTTTGTTGTCCTTACCTCTGAATTTTGAGGAAATGTCTCTTCAAAGTTCCTATGCTTCGTCTCATGATGCAAATCTTCATCACAGCTATAGTCTCCTGGCATAGGCGCACGGGTCTTGTGCTGGTTGGAGGGAGAATGAATGCAAATTTTTCAGTCCATTGTTCTTGAATTGCCGATTTTCACTGTCAACTTTTCTTTTTGCAGTGAACTTGGAACTACAGCCGGCAAAATGTCAATATACGAACTGCTCCAAAAACGAAAGTGTACGTTAAAAATTGCGCTCGCAGCA
>OMLP01024806.1:15763-39899 GCA_900302685.1 Spondyliosoma cantharus | reverse complement strand
ATTTAGAGTTTGGGGGAGGGGGGGAGGGGTGGGTGCATTAGCCTGAATCAAAGGGTGGATGGATCCAAAAACAAGTTGCAGCAAAGACTTTAAAATATTGCCATAAATATAATCTTTTAACAGACCTGGGCAAAAACAATGCATTCAGATATTTGTTTCAAGAACTAACAGAACTACGATGCCACACAAGACGTGAAGTAAGTGATGAGTGGTATTGAATTTATTCCTCTTAATTGGAAGAAAAAATATACCCTAAATATGATAGGAGATTCACACAGCCTGCCTTGTCTCGTGCCAACAGATAATTGAAAAAAGAAAAGAGCAAAATACTAATGCCTTCTCATAATGATGATGAATAGGGCTGCCAATCATTTGGGTGTTATGAAAACCTATTCTGCTCACTGATTTGAGCTCTAATTAAATCCTAGTTTTGATTAATTGCACATTGTTTGAGTACAAACAGAAACTAAAGTGTATTTATAGCAGATTTAAGACTACTTTTTCATGAATCACAAGGAATTTGGTGATCTAGTTCAGTATCAGCTGATTCTGGGGCATTATAATCAAGAATAAGGGCATCAGAAACAGCTGCAGAAGAATACTTTCGTCCTCTTGTGAAATTACATCCCTGCAGTGATTCTATTTTTATCACCACAGTATACTGCAAAGCTACGTCACACTTTTTAGCACCACCTCCTGCCCTCTTCACTAGATAAACAATATCCACGAGCGTGATGCAGATTGAAATGTGCCAACACGAATGTTTGCTTTCAGGGAAGTAAAACACTGGGGCTCATTTTCACAGAGGGTTTGGTTATGAAGTTGCGCTGAGGTGAATGTATGATTTGTTTAGCACCTGTAAATGATACATGTGTGGAGTTGCAGGCAAAAAAAGAATCTCACTATTCATATCACTAAATCCAAATATTTTGACTGACTGTGTAAAAAGCAGTTGTACTATAATGATAGAGATAGATTAGGAGGAAGGACAGTATCATCTGCATACGTTTAACTCTTGTTTGAATTTCCCGTAACACCTACCAAATTATGTAGGTCATTTGGATAAAATCAAAGTCAACATAACAAGAGGTAATATCACAGGTGTTTTGAATATGACACATCTGGATGTGTGGATGTTTTTTTGTTTTTTTTTCCCAGGTCTGTGCTGCTGTCAGGTTTAGGGAATCAGATGTTAAACTGACGGGGTTTGGAGTTGATGTTGGTTTTGAGACTGTTGGTGGTGACCTCTGGGTGGGGTCGGGTTGGGGTGTTAGCAGTGAGTCATTTGGACTCCCAGCACCGCAGTGGCAAAGCAGGAGGACGGGGTCACAGTGTTCTGACCCCACTCCAAGGGACAAAGGGGCTCTCTCTCTTCTTAGTGTCTTTAAAGTGGAAATCAACCCTGAAACAGAAACCACATCCGGTGTTCTTACTTTAATAGAAATTAATTAATTTAATGCCGACTGCATGATACAGCATTTAACTTTTTGACATCTTTAGGGCACTTATTGGACAAAAGAGACAAATATCAAACGTTTGAATCAAAATGGTGAAATGATTTACTTGTATTTTTAATTCAAAATGTGTCTTTCATATAAATCAAAAGTCTTTAAGTGATAAAAAGGTCTTTCATAAGTGGGGAAAAAACATTATGTCAGGACAAACAGCACACAGAATATTTTCTAAAAACCTACTTACACATTTTTGTCTGGCACTTCTGATACAGATGACAAAAGAAACTTACCTTTTCACTTTTGTATAGAAATAAAATTATTGAAGAACAGGTTTTTTAAAAGCAGACATTATCATTTTCTTTTTGTTATGAAGTCCCTGAAGCAGAATTAGTCATTAAACATCTGATTCATAGCTCCACATTTATAATTCAGTTTCTGTCTTCAGTGCTAAATCAGCTTTCTCACTTTAAGAGAATGGCCGACACAGTAATATATGATGTGTTTGCTCTGAAAAAAAAAGTTGCTGACTTTAACATTGTAGATTTTCCCCACAAGCAGTTAACAGTTAAACTGTTGAGGTTTTAGGAATCAACATGTGGATTCTGTTTTAGGGTTGGTGTCCCCTTTAATTTTATATTTGTGTCTCTTCATAGAATTTGTATTCTTTTGATTGGTTAAGATGTCTTGAATTGAAATTAAACCATGTGTAATTTTCTTTTTCACATTTTCTTAATAATGAGTTTCAGAATAGGAAGTTGGCAGCACCTGCTGTCACGAAAGGGGTTGTGGTTGATGTGTGTGTCTTTTGTTGTCCGGTGAAGTTACTGTATGTCTTTACAAACCAGTTTGTTTGCTGCAGCTACTCTTGGCAGCGCGTATCAATGTGTCCATTTCCCCAATTCTGTCTTCTTTTGTTTGAGAGGAACAATTCTATGAACTTACATTGCCTTAAATATCAAGTGAAGTCTGTTACTGAAGCTCGCTCTCTGGCTGGATAAAATGTGTTCTAGTTTCACTGGTGCTTCGCTGTTAGTTTATACTCGTCCAGATCTGTATTCATAAAGCCTCCGAGGACAGGAGTCATCAGCAAACCAGAGTACGATTCAAGTTTTAGTTTGCATTACTTTAAAAAAAAAAAAGCCGTCTTTAGCCTTACGTTAGGGGTTTATCTACTTTATTAATGGCAAGCACTAAATCCATTTTATGTGTGACATTGCATGAAAGTGGAAATGTCATTTCCTCCCTTAAACTTTGGACGATTCATCAGCGTGATTCTTATGTGTGTGGTCGTAAACCTGCTTGGTGTGGAGTATACCATGGCCACAGAAAATCCTCTTTTCTGATTGGTTGGCAGGTGTCCGCTAAGACTACACATGTGGACACATTAAACATAGCTCCGGTCAACAGGTGAGCCACTGTTCTCAATCAGATTGGCCACAGCTCCTCATGCAGTAGCCACTTAACACGCTCTCAGTGGTGCAAATACTTTAACGTGTTAAACTGAATAAATGGACACTTTAAAAAAAATGGGAAAATGATTTTAACAAAGCTTCTCTACGGTTTCATCCATCGTATAAATCCGATAACACACTCTGCAGCGTCCTCAGAGTACATTATCCCGTACTTAGCGTTGTACATTTGGGAGCCCTTCAGAGGAATGTGATGGTGACCACTTGTAACACAGAGATTATCTTCTGACTGCTTTAGGAAGCTAATATAGGTCAGGCAGCTGGGGAAACACTGGCTCCAGCTTTGAATGTCACAGGTGTTCCAGATGTTGTATCGATTACCTGCGACTGGTTCTCATAGTATTGAAGTTCATCATGTATCAAGTATTCACTTTACCTGCTCCTGGTCCTGGAGATCACAGCAGACAACAGTTTGCTTGGATATCAGATCAAGGTAGCTGCACAGAAGTCGATTGACAATATTCTTACTTGCATCGCCAAACGTCGATCTGGTGCCGGGTTCTGTTGTCAGACTGAAAGTCAGACAACCTTCGGACAACCACCGAATAACCTTGTCTGCTCTTCTTGGTCAGCTCACACATGCCTGACCCAGCACTGAGCGTGCTAAATCAATTCTCATGTGCCAACTCGCCGCGAGGCAGTAAATATAGAAGTGCGTGACGTGGTTACGTAGTGTCGTGTCACAAAGTCAGGGAATTAAAGGCGAGACTGATCGCGATGTGTTTCAGAAACAGTGTTTTCTGTGGGAGAAAGGAGCTTCTGTTGGTGCAGACCTTTTGACTTTCAAGATCTTGAACATGCACAAGAAATTACAAACGGGATAACGGAAAAGGAAAAATCGAATAGCTCTCATTTATACAAAACTCCTTTTACTTTGTTTACCATTACTTACGTATATTAATATACAGCACGGCATCATCAGTAAAGTGTCGAGTAGTTTCAGCAAATCCACAAATTTGACTTCAGGTCACCGTCGACTGCAACAGCAAGTGCAGTATAAAGCATCAAGAAGTGAAGCTTTATGTCATCAAGGTTTTTCAATATGAAGTCTGGCTTTGTGAGGCTTGTCTAGCAGTTACAATGCCGTTCTGTTCTTGTAAATTTTTAATATTTGACTGAGTTCAAAATTATCTTTTTTTTTGCCATAACTCTGGTATCCTTGATGATCAAGTCTGCCTTTCTGTTCTGAGTTAGCTTTATGAATACCGCTCGTCTTTTGTACAACCTAGCAGACTTTGTGTAGGATAAGCGGCCGGAGCGTCAAGGACACTGGCTTCGTCATGACTCGCCTTTTATGAAGATGTGCTAAAACGCAGCTGTGGGGCTCTTTGTGCTTAACCGTCACTGTTAAATTTGAAGAGGCAACGACATTTTGTATTACTGTTTGGTGTTTTTGTAGCACAGAACAACATAAAAAGGACTCCAAGAGGGCGAACAACGCAGATTGAGCATAATTATACCGTCTGTTAGCTCTGTATAAACATTATGTTTGAATATTACACTCATGTAAAAGTATAAAACATGGTTCTGATCCGTCACTTCACGTCCGACCTCTTTCTCTTGTCATTCTTGGTGTACAAACAAAAACTATTTCTCACCAACCGTAACGGTACGTATTGTTACCTCCGTGCATCCAAACGCAGGGAGGTTCCTCTCATTCGTTTACATTTTACAGACCACATGAATGTCAAATAAAGAAAAACCTGTTGAAAATCCAAATCGAGGAAGAAAAAAACAAAACGATGTTGATGTTGTTGTTATTACTATTATCGCTATCAAAAGAGAAAAAAAACGGTGTCGCATTAGTGTTTTTTTTGCCGTGCGGGAGACTGTCTGGTATGTGTCTATGTATTACTTGTGGACTGCATTTTGCTCACTGCCAGAGTCATTGACAAACAGTTCTCAACAGGCTCATGAATTAAAAAAAGATCTTTATCGACGAGACTTGTTGCCGTCAAGTCCCCATCTCTTACACCTCACACCACCTTTTTTTTTCTCACTCGCACAGTACGGCTGTGATCACAGAACCATTTTTAATTCATTTCATTTCATTTTCACAAAATGAATCGATCTGATCGTCGGCCGTGATTGGTTGCTGTCGGCTGACGGAGCTGTTTGCATCACATGACTCTGGCTGTAGCTACATAAACGTACTTGTTGCCGTTCTGCAGACGGCAGACTGAACCATGCTAGCTGGCTTGTTGTCAATGCATAGAGACTTTTTTGCTGAGCTTGAATTTTAAATTGTATATTTTTCTCTGCATATGAAATGAATAAATAAACGATGGCCATGTACGACTCGTTGTTGTGTCGTTTCACAGGGTTCACCATAAACACATTAAACAAAAACATTGACTGCTATCAGTTTTATTTAGCTATTAATTTTTAAAACCTCCAGGATATGACACTTAAGATAAAACATGTTTAAACTCAACTAGTTAGCTAAGTTTGTTAGCGTGTTGCAGAATTTAAGGAAGTATTTTACTCAACATCTGTTCTGAAGTACAAATTTGAAGTACTTGTGCTCTTTGTGTTCTGTATCTCTTTCCATTTTGTACATCTTTATACCCCATACTTTACAGATATTGTACTTTTTACTTCACTACATTATCGAACAGCTTTAGTTGCTAGTTAATTTTCAGATTAGACATTTCCACTCCTTCCTCTCCAGTGAAGATCATGTACCTCCAAATGTTAAGTGAAGTGAAGGAGGAAGCTATATAAACTCTTTAAAACCCCTCGTGGATTAGCTGGAAAAACTCCTCGTCACAAAAAATTGACTCTTTTAGAGTTATGTGGTTCTAAACAGACAACAATGCTACTTTGAATTTTCGTACTTTTCACATTGTGATCGTAACTAAAGGGTTCATTACACCACTGCTCTCGACATTAAACAAATTAAAGTCCGCGATTGGTCTTTGGAAGAAACTTCTACCATTTTATTGAGTTCAATCAAGTATTTTCACTGAACATAACCTCTAGAAGTAGAAAAGTGTTTCAGAGTGCTCTCCTTGTGTTCTTTGTCTATTCTGTTGTGTTAATTGTTGAGACAGTCAGCTTTCAACACGTATCAAAGTGAGCTGACAACTACAGAGGATGGCAGCTAACAGGAGGAGGAGGAGGAGGAGGAGGCAGATCCACGTCAATCAAACCTGCTCCCAGTTACAGACAGTTACAGACTGCCATCACAGAAACACATCGGACGTCAATCTTAGCCACAAAAAGATGTCCCTTTATTTAAAATGAGTCACAGTCTTTCTACAACACTGTCCGGATGTTTTGAATAGTTTGCTGCTGGAAACTTTTTTTTTTTTTTTCCCCACGCAGATCCATGGCAACAACCATTGTGTCCTCTGAAATGTTGTTGACGCATCGTTTAAAAATTAATACACAGTCAACAACTAAACTTTGTCTCTGTTCAGAATATGTGTCGGCGCAAACAAGAGAGTTCATGTAAACATTCAAAGTATCTGACAACATCGCTTTGCAAACGTGCAGCGGTGTGTCATCTGCGAATGTATTCTACAGTTACATCCCTTTGTAAAGATTATTACTATTGTTGTTATTATTATCATTATTACAATCATTATTAATGAAAAGTCCTTGATTCCTATTGGCATCAAAGGCACCACTGTAAATACTACCGTACAGTGACAAAGTAAAGAGCCTTAAATAATCCCACACTAGTTTTGTTTTTCCACGATGGAAGTATTTAAACTTACTCATAGCGACATGGTTGTGTTCATCCTGAAATATTCTTAAAAGTGCACTCTGGAGGCCAAAACCTGCTGATAAAGAACTTGGGGAAAATACTGAATGCCATAAAAAAAAAGTTATTGTGAATCACAGCTGTAACGGTGCTCATACCACGTATTCCCAACTCTGAGAAGGCAGGTTCACCGCACACGTACCTAAATATAGCCGCGTATCAGTGCACATCCTGCAGAACAATACCGCAGGCAATCATCTTTCAGTCGTCCATGTCATCTGTGGCGTTTTACTACGCAGTGGAGTCTTTTCATCCCTGACTTTAGTCATTAAGGACCGGCCTCCTTCCAGGCAACAAAAGTTACCCCATTAAATGGCACCAAGCCTGAAGAAAATTGCTTTCTAAAGGACAAACTCATGAAGTGTCCCTGTACTTACTGTCATCCGGTGATCCACGAGCTTCATAGGGGAGTCGATGGAGGGAGAAGCGTCGTGATGAGATGGACGTGATGTTAGTTAAGCGAACAATCAAAACACATCTCCCGTTCCACTGAAACACCATTAAGACAAACTGAATACTCCATTACAAGTTGGAGGCTACAGTACCCTCCTCCCGAGACAGCTCTGCAGCACTGCTGTGACTTATTCTGCGTAGAACAATGAACATGTTTCCCCGGAGGACAATGTGGAAAAAATGATCGACTGAGAGTTTTTCATAAGGAACGATTTGACCTTTTCAGACAGTTTTTCAGGTCCTGGTAATGGGTTTCGGAGTAAATGTGCGAGGAAAAAAAGGTTAAAGCAATTTCCCCCAATGTTGCCCTTTCAGCACTGAAGGTCAGCTGTTTTCAACCTTTAGTAGTTGAACAGTGGCTACTGTAAACAGCTGCTTCCTGTGTGATTAGTGTCTCCTGTGGACCGGCTGTTTTAAAAATGGCATCGTCATTTAATCCGTTTGTCGATCAATGAAACAAGGTATTACAACAAGCCCCCCACCAGATAACGTCTTTAACTGTGGGATGATCCTTTTTGGCACCATTTTCAACAGTTAAATTATCTTGACAACACTTCAGATTGCCGCGATGTTTTTGGATGCTCGTGCTCCCCATGGGACGATCCCAGCTATCTCCCCTCCACCATCACCAGCAGGACAAAATTTCCCAACCGTGCCTTAAAGATATCAAACCGAAATGGCCGTATTGCTCTGAAATGACTCGCTGTGTGTACTCCCATGCTCTCAGACGACGATCCTTTTAGATTTTAATATTCAATGAGACAACGGCACAACTATAAAACATCATCTCTGCACGCAAATCATCTCGTAAACTAATAAGCGTGCAGGCTTGAAATTGAATTGGTGCGTTCATGCCTCCCGGAGGTTACCGTGTGAGGCAGTTGAGTTTGCAAGATGACCCTGAAGACTTTTTTGTTTTTGTTTTTCTCCCAGCCGGCTTCCGTGAGAACTAGTTTTACCAGCTGGCTCTCCTGCTGTTCCTCTGGCTGGTTGACGTTAGCCCGTGATGGACAGGTGGTTCATCCAATCACCTTCAACTGTTTGTTTTTTTTTTTTTTTTGCCTGCCCTTTTCCAAACAGCTTCTACTGGCTTCTCTCCAGACAGATTTGTAAAACAAGCTGTAGTGACAAAATCATTACTTTATATGTGATTAATTACCTTTTATTGCATTACTTTGTTTTAAGCAGTGGATTTGATGCCCCAGTGAGTATTTACAGTGTATTTGGAATTGACTCATAATAAACTAAATGTCACCCCGTGAAGCGATGCTGCTCATTGTTTTTAATAGTTTGGGACCACAGTGGAGCTCTAAGGCAGAGCGTAGTGACAATATTAAAAAATGAGCCCGAGGGGCCGCCAAAGTCTGCACATAACCTCAGACGCCACTGAACCACTGCCCCTACATCACATGTTTGTTAGCTGTCCTGCGAAGCTTAAGGACATCCATCCCTGTTCACCTTACCCACAGCGGATGAAGTCCGTGTGACAGACGTCCCTCGTCCCCACAGCTCGGCGTGAAAAAACAAAAAGCCCCACGGTGTTTAGACGAGGGGAGGACAGGCTGAGTCGTTAACCGCAAACGCTGGAAGGAAACAGACTCTGAGAACTTTCTATGAACTCTGTGAGATAAATAAGAAGCATGTTCCTGGCAAACGTGCAGACAAGTGATATGTCAAAGCAAGACGAGGAAGGGGGTTTTGGGGAACATGCTTGCAGAAAAGAAGTGTCCAAATAAGCTCATGTGTAGGTCTGTGGTCTTCAAGCTTTAATGCCTCACATTAAATGTAGACTTACTCTTATAAAGCGCCCTTTTAGTCTCCCAGCTACTGATGAGCAGGTCGGCAGCGTGCGAGGTGCCGACCTGCTCATCAGGAGCAATCAGCGCCTCAACACAAACTCACACACTGACGAGCATCTGGAGCTCTATGGATCCTAGAGGGGGATCCTGGGATCCAACCAACGACCTTCCAATTAGTGGATGACGCGCTCTCCCTCCTGAGAGCAGCAGATCCATGAACGGTCGATCATCGCTGCATTACAACACCTATAAATCACTTACAATGGCCTTTTGATTATTGGTATCTTTCGTGATATTGTGACTGATTCTTTTATCATATTTCGCTGGCGTTTCGATTGATTGTCTCTCATTGATTGATCAACTGAATGCTGCTAATTACTTGACCTTGCTGGTGATCCAGTTGATGTTTATGAAAACAACTGAAAACTGTTTCGGCATCAGTTCGTATGTTTCTTGTGTCTTTTTCGTGGGATTTGTCTTGGTTTTGATTTTGTTTAAACTTCCACTTCCTGCCTTTGTCTGTTTTCCCGGACTTCTCTGCGTTTCATTCGTTCTCTCGTGTATTTAAGTCTGTGTTTTTTACTTTATCCTACACTCTTGTGTTCCCGTGTCCTCCGCGTCACCCGCTTTGTTCCCTGAAGCTTCGTGTTCGTCCTCAGTTTTGCATTTTTTTTCTTTCCTTGTCCTTTCTTCTACCTGCCTTTTGTTTCTTGCACTTTGGATTTTGAACTTTGGACATCAGCTTATCATCTAAGCTCACTTTGTGTTATTCAACCTGCGTCTGTGTCTGCGTTTGTGACAGGATTCATTGCCAGTAAGAAAAATACATCATCAAACCTCTCCTTTAAATTCCTTTGCTTACCTGAACTGCAGAAAAAAACAAAGTCTTTGCTTGAATTTGGCAAAGAGACAAAGACACTGACAGCATCGTTTGTTTCAGAAAATGCCGCCAAAACAGCAAATGTTTCATGCGAAAGCGAAGAAGCAGCTACAGTGACCTAGAGCAGTTTTGGGAGGCACAGACGAAATATGTTCTCCTGCTCAAGCATCAGATCAACAAATTCGCTTTTAAATGTCGTTCTGAAGGTTAAAAACGACCCTCATCGGCAGTAACCCCTTTAAAAGCATTTCCAGCAGCTATTTATACAAACATACGCCTCTTGTGTCCTTCTGCTCTTTGTCTCCGTCCTTTTCAAGTGAACCCGGATGACAAATGAACGCAAATGGTGGACGAGGGCTCGTTCTAATCCGCGCTTTATGAGGAAAAAGTCCTTGCATCTGTTCATCTGCCTCCCCCGTTTCATCATCCTCACCCATCTATCTCCTGGGCCGTCTCCTCCCCTCCCGTTACATAACGGCACAGCTCTGTCCTTTTATAACTTCTCTCCAACTTTACCTCCATAACTTTTCACACAAATCTACCTCCACGCCGCTGACAAACTGTCTTCTCCTCCCTTTTTTTATTTTTTTATTTTCCTTTTGATTGTTTTTTTTTACCGGCGTCTTCTCCTCCTGTAAGAGCCTTTGTCTCCTTCCATTTATCACACAGCCATCTCCTCTCTCCTCACTCCAGACCTCTTTTACCTCCCACTCTCCCTTTGCATTTACCTGCACCTGTCCATTTAGTTGACGCTTTTATCCAAAGTGCCGGCTTTGAGCTTACACTTCATGAATATTGCAACCCCTCTGAAAATAGACCGTATATGTACTATTCCAGAGATTTTTCACCCAAAACGTCACCAATCTGCTCGGTGGAAGTATTTTTTCTTGCTCTCGGTATACCTGTCGCTATTTCAAAAAAGGCCGATCTGTCAATGCACAGACGGAAAACTGCATGACTGAATTTTAATGGCCTCTGTCGGCAGAAAACAAGCTGGAGAAGGTGAGAATAAAAAACACAAAACCCGGATATCTCCACACGTATTTTAACTTTTCAAATGTCATGCAAATGCAAAATTATTTCCGACATGTGAAAACAGAACAAAACAAAAAGTTGCGTTAGTTCAACCAATAACATATAACATTCACACACACGCCCATATGCGCATATATACATATGTTTGAATACATTTACATGCACAGCTACATGCGCACGTATCAATGTATCAGATAGATAGATGGATAACTTTATTAATCCCTGAAGGGAAATTAGGTGATCGTAGCAGCGAGCACATTCAAATACAGATAATAATAATATGATATAATAATAATATAATACGTACAATAACATGCTTGAGTAGCTCTAAAATAAAATAAGAAGAACAAGCTAAAAACACAATAAAACTACGAATGTACCGGGAGCTGCTACGATAGGCTGCCACGAGCATGGCGCCATCTTGAAAAGGAGCTATTTACACACCTTTATGTTATATTATCATCCCACTGAAGTGTTGGACAGGTAACCCAGTCCAGTAATCAGCCTTTTAGCATGTCCACCAAAAGCGGATAATATCTGACTCTCTGGCTGCGAACTGCTCCACTGTGTTCACCAGTCAGTTAGTTGCTAAGTGTCTGTCTATCACCATCACAGCACACTGGGCAGGTAGCACAGAGGCTTTATCAGAGCTAATGTGCAGAGCTCAGTCTCTCTGCCAGCAGCAGCAGCAGCAGCTGAGGCCGAGCCGTCCAGTAATTGTGCCATAAAACCAAAAACAATAAGCTTAGAGACAAGAAGCAATTTGATCCAGTATAAATCTAAAAGTAATTGATAAGTAGCACTCGTATCCTCAGCTGTTAGCTGATATTAAACAGGGTGAGGCGGACTCACAGTACGTAGCTCCATTATAATTCCTCTCACACAAAGGACGTCTCTCCAGAGGGTCGATGTGACGGTTAAACTCATAAATATCTCGTATCAATCTGCTGATCTGATGGAAGGGACACATTTCCATATAGTGACAACTTGACATCTTGACCTCTGACCTCCAAGGGGGGGAGGGGGTCGTGAGCTCCCAAATTATTTTCTTTTCAACACCTTCAACCCCTCTTTTGATGAGTGTGGAGCAATGCTGCCGAATCGAATCGATCCGCGGTGATTTGTATTCAAGCTGCGGCGCTTCGACTGACCTTTGACCTGTTGGGTATGCAAACGAACTGCTGCTGAGAACAACAACAAGTGTGGAGGCTGTGTTACGTGTGCGGGACACGCATGAAGAAAAGGACTGCGTGTAAAAGAAACTCAACAGAGATAATTCAGTTGCCTTTAAGTGTCAAAGTTGTGTATAAAGTGGTTTGTAAATCAAAAACAATGAGGGATCATGGGAGTCCTTGTCTTGACGTCGCAACTTTAAGTTTCTTTAGATTCAGTTTTTATTTTAATTTGTGACGATGCTGTTCTCATGTTCTGGTTTAGGCACAAAAATCACTTTGTTAGGGTTAGTAAAATGTGTAGCTTTGGCTTAAAATTCCCAATTTTTGTTTTCCCGCAAATTGTCCGAAGGTTTCCTTAAAATTCCCAGCTGAAACATCATCGTCCACTAGTCAAAAACATCCGGTCGGTACGCTGGCAGTGGGTTTCCGTACCACGGCATCTGAAATACAGCCCAACTAGTTTATATGGACACAGAAAGGAACTGGGTACTGGTGCATTGTGGGACTTGTCGGTGTGTGTGTGTGTGTGTGTGTGTACCAGCCAAGCACTGGTTGCCCACCAACAGCACAGATGTCGAAACAGTCTTTAGCTGCAGGGACTCGTCTTGACAGCCTCCGTCAGCATCCCCTCCGCCTCCCGAAAGAAAGACAACATCAGCTCATGTGACGCCAGATTCCCGTAACGTCTGAGGACGGCCGCTTGTTTCTGGTGAGATCATCACCATGGTAACACCGATGACACGGGCTGCAAAGTCAGCTTCAAAGATCAGATTATTTTTTTTCTGTCGCACTGTGAGAAGACAGCGACGGTTCATCCATATGTGAGTCACGCAAGTTCACTCTTTACTCCATCAAAGCGGTTCGTATCAGCCGAGGGTGAGCAGGGCAGTCCACTGGATTTATTACATCAGAGGCCTCTTCGCGATACTCTCGATCTATCAGTGCCGCGGGAGGACGACTCTGTGGGCAGGAGAGCTCTTCACAAGCCTCAGCGTGACAGCGCTATACAGCGTCAAGGAAAAAAGTCTTTATGACAGGTCAGAGATAAAAACCTCTCTCACCCTCACCGCGGGGTTCTCACCGTTCTCACTACCGTCACCGTTGTTCCTCCTCGGCAGGAGAGGTTATTATATTTGCCTTCAGCCGTCCTCGGACACGTCGGCTCCCGCGGAGCAAACACAAAGGGCTGAGCATGTAAGTCAGCCTGCGACGTCACACGACCTCTGCTCTGTTTGAGGACGATAATGGGAAAGCCAAGTTGACGCCATGAGCCAATTATGGCAATAGAATTAGACTGAAATCATTTCCAGGCAGCGGAGGAGGAGGAGGAGGTGGAGGAGGGAGGGGTCACTCATTCATCCAACCCTGCACACACACACAATCACACACACATTTACGTTCGAACAGGAATCATAAACGGTTGTTTGCATAGCTGCAACTGACCTGCGCAAAACCACCCTTGATTTGACCACCCGTAAACATCTCCTCGTATGTATTCGTAGCTAATCAGTGACCACGCAATTAGCGGGTCTAGAAATAGAAGCAGCTATGACTAATTAATAATAATTAGTGTCAGAGGGGAGGAGAGATGACTAATGAAGAACGACAAAACGGAGGAGGCAGGATGGACGGAGAGGGAGACAGCCTGACAGGAGCACTCGGTCGAGGGTTCGCTCGCCTCGCCGCAGCGCCGTCGCGTCGTTGCTGCGTAACCGTTCTTCTGTTGAAGACGTCGCTCAAGGTGTGAAGCGGAAGGTAGCTGCAGGACTGTCTGAGGCAGCATGACCGATACAGCCGCACAGACACCTTCCACTGCTGTTGGCACGTAGCACAGTTAGCCGCGGAGCAGTTAGCCACCTCCCGCTGAAGCCGACCGGACGTCACACTGGGACTGACGCAGCCTCCGACAGATTCCAGTTTGAAGCCGGCTGGACGCAGTATGGAGGTGATTGACAGCAGCTGTGTCGGGACTGTGACTCCAGGGCGACAGAGAGTGGGTGAGAACGACATGTAATCTATCTACTGAATGTCTTCCTGCACTGGTTGGATGACACCTTTAACTGATATTTTTAATGAAAACACAGCTCTTTTTATCCACTGATGATGATGAATGATCACCTCCCGCAGGACGGACTGGACCCCGTCAGGCTGGCCGAGAGGAGTTGAAGATACCAGTGTCTAAACGTGCTGATGTGTTGAACTTGAATTCCTGACCTCAACCTCAGTCGTTTTGAGAGTTTTTGCTCAGACAGCATGCGAACTGCGCTGACATGCTCGTTCTAGCAACAAAAACGCGACTGTGGCCGTACGTGACTTTAGTCTCTGAGCACCGCCGAGTCCAGAGGAGGTCCGGTTCAGAGCCGTGCGGGTTAAGATTTTACTCCATCAGAGAGAAGACATTAGGAGAAAGAGAGACACTGAGTGACAGCTATATGAGACAGGTAACGCAGAGAGTCGGAGGTCAGCTGCTCAGGTCTGACTAAAAGCCTCGGAGACAGTTGTTGATGCCCTGAGGCGGTGACACGCGACCAACAATGACCTTGTTATTTTTCTTTTTACGGTGAGAGCTGCAGAGGGGAAAATGTCTGCTGACCTTTTTCAATGACATTTTATGCTGCCTGGTGATTATATATCTGGTGTGTGTGTGTGTGTGTGTGTAGGTGAAAGACAGTGAAAGGATTTTTACTTTTGAAAATTGGACCCAATCTCCGTAATCAATCCCCCCAAAAATAAACACTGACTGTAGATAGATGAATGTATAGATCAGGGTTTGAAGTTCCATCTCAACATTTTTTCATCACAACTACTGCAGTTTACACAGAATGTTCAATATGACTGCATTCGAGGAGTGACTGTCTGAATATTGTGCCATTATTCACCTATTTAAATGATTGTTGTGTCTTCATGACTGCTGGCGACATCGCAGGAAGAGAGGAGGCTCCTCAGCTCCTCCTCTGACCCTAGAGGTGGATTCTCCTGTGCAAGTCTTTGCCCCTTTGATCGAATGTCTTTATTGATTGGATTTTGGATTCGTCCCCCTCACCTGGGCGAGTCCTCGTCAGCTACATTTCAGGACCGATCGGGTCGGTTTGCTCACTGACCTTTGCCGCTGTCTTGTTTTTGCTTATTTTTGGTTTGAGAAGAATCCAGTTGGACAAATTCACACGGCTTTTTGCCTCAGGTGAGATGCAGGTTGGATGTCCGAGCGTCTCTTCCTCCACTGTTTGGATGAAACAAAGCAAAAATGTCCCTGGTGCAAATTATTTACGGTTTAATTCTTCTGTTGTGTGTAAACTCTTTGGTCGAAACACTTCACAACTATGATTAATATTCAAGCTGCTGCGTCAGCGGACAGAGCAATTTGCAAACATTAACAGAAACATGACTAACAGCTTGGTCTTTCAGAATCTAATAATCATCTGGCTTTTGGGAGCGATTCATTAAACACAAACAATAAATGTGTTTCCCATGAAATTTTAATGAAGTCTTAATATTTGTTTTTACTGTTTTCTCAGGGTCGGGTGGTGAAGTGGAGGCCATGGACATATTATGATACATTCTTGATACTACTTTGAGTTGAGATAACTACTAACCCTGATTCATTACCTTATTTCTGGTAGATTATTTCTTACGACAGCATTTCAATTCTTCCCAAATCTCCACTTTATTTTAAAGAAGTCATATTATGCTAATTATCAGGTTCATATTTTTATTTCAGGGTCCTAGTAGAATAGGTTTTACAAACTTACCTTCACACACTGTCTCTTGAACGCTCTGCTACGGAGTGAGACATCTCGCCTCTGTTCAATCTTTGATGAGAGGACCACATGCATCCTCTAGCTGCGTTATTTTTGATCGCGCTACCATGAGCCGAGCAAGGTAGCGCGATCAAAAATAACGCGGCTACAGCTCGTAGCCATGGCTGCGGCACAGCTGTATATATTTTGTAGTATATGTTTATAAATACAAACCCTGCTGCCATCTGACAGAGGATTCAGAAGTATATCACCAGACTACGGTGCATCTCCTACCTCAGGCTACGAGACTCATCAATACGTCCTCCACTCTATAAAACACTTCGACCACCACCTGCTACACGTGCAGCGCTCTCCGTGATGAGTTAAGTTAGCTTAATGTGTGAAATAATTGAATTGGATTGGACTTCCTCAGTGTGCATCACTTTCACTTTCATCTTCAATCATTCGTTGCATTGTTTCTCCTGCCTGCTGAAGTGTTTAATCAATAGCTGATCAATATCGTATCAAGTGGGATTTCACAAATACATGTTATGAGCGCGCAATAAAGAAAGAAAACTAGCATTATTACATTTTTCCGAGGCCGTGTGTGTGTTTATGAATCATTATAATAAAGCCGAAGTTAATGAAAGTGTTTCTGTGTGTTGGAGAACGTGTGCTCGTCTTCGCTCCACCGACGCATTACTGTTTTCTATTAAGCCGTAACATCCAGGTCCCCATCAGATGTAATGGCCACATATCGAGGCTTCATCCTCAGCAAAGCTTCGCAGCCGGATGATAATATTCCCCCACCACGCACTCGTCCTCCATTAACGGTGCGGCGCCGCAGTGGAAATGAACAGGACTCTCTCTGATTAAACCGTAAAGCTCTGTGTGCTCTGCAGCATGAATACAAACACGCAGACGGCTCCTGCCTTTATTTGTCCAGGGATGATTTACTGAGAACTGTTCTTCCTCCCCGCTGCCCTCTCAATCAGGAGCTTCCCAGCAGAACCTCAGTGTCGGGTACTGGTGCACAGGTCCATTAGCGCTCTAGCTGAATGATTTCCCAGGCATGCTTTTCGCCTTGCGTGTTTTTTTTTTAGGTACGTTGGATGAAATAAATTGCAATTGCGGATGAAGCTGCAACATTTCCTGATGTCCCTGAGGAAACTTTCTACGCTCTTCATCTGCACTGATTATATCCGGTGCACTTCATCCAGCTCGTAATCTTTTCTTTCCTCTGTGTCTTGTGTGAAGCACAGTTGGAATTCCGTGGGATCATCCCTCCGGAGGTCATTTACTTCTCTACATAAATCAGATCTAATGTTTGCGTGTTTGGTAGCGACCAAATGGATTATTCCCCCGACCTCCGAATAGCCTCTTGTGATCTGTCTGTTTCATCAGCTGGCTCCAAAATGTCCCATGTGTTCGGTTGGAAGGCCACAGCGAAGGATTCACATCATTTTCAATCTCATCAAACCTGTGACCTCCAGCGCCCCGCAGGGAAAATCTGCTTTAGTTCTATTTTTCCTCTTTAATTTCTGTAGTTTACAGTCCCAAATAAACCCGAACATTATCACCTTTTTTATAGTGGATATGAATAAAACACACCTGGTCATTAATAACAATCAAACTGTTTGTCGTCTGTGGTGCGTGGATGTTATGGTAATCTGCTCATCGAATGGAAGCTCGTCCAACATGAAAATAGATTTACCATCTGGCAATTATGAAGTCCTCAAAGTTCTCAATTTCACGGCAATCTGCTCGTTCAGTTTTGGCCTGATGGCGGCTGTTACGTCACTGAGAACCATAAATATCCACATTTCACAGCAGTCCGTCCCGAAGAGTCACGATCGGGCTCTGAGTCAATATTCTCGCCCAGACAGATGAACTGAGCCACAAACCTCGGTGTCCTCTGGCCCGACTCGCAGTGAAACTGAATCCCCGTGCGGAGCGGGCTTCACGGGACCAGCTGGGAAGTGTTGAGTGTGGAGAATGAATGTGTAACACCTCCTCCTCCTCCTCCTCGACAGCTCCTCTTCACCGGCCTTTGATCGAAGCGGCTCAACTGCCAACCGCTCGAGTGGAGCGGCTCGCCGGCCGACAGCGGAGGGCAGTGTTTGGAGCTGGGCGGCGTGTGAGAAGTCGTGTGAATGTGAAGGAGGATGTTGTTGAAAGGAGTGTGTGTCATCTGCGGGCATTCAATGGACTGAGGGAGGCTGATAACTAATAAAAAGCTATGGTTACACGCAGACAGGAGATTGCTGGAGCGACTGATGGATGATCTGGACTGACGATGTTGTAATGACCCTTTAAAAAATGCACGTTATCTGTGCAAACGGCGTTCTCCATCAGCGAGGCCGTAAAGTTAATGCGTCACCGTACTGAGAACGCCTGATTGAATTGAGCGCGTCCTGTTGGAGCGCTCACCGAATCTTAAAGAACAGCTGGAGGTAATAAATAAAAGGCAGAGGGAGGAACGATCGATATATAAAGTCTGGTGGTCCGATCTGAAATCGTATCATGCCCTGCTCTAAATGCACACACACACACACACACACACACACACACACACACACGTGAGTGTGTCTGAGCAAAACACCCATGAATAAAACATGCAGACCGAAGAAAGTTTGAGGTACAAAACAACTGAGGAGAGCTTTGAAAGTTTTAATCGACGTGGAGGGAAAATGACGACTTTATGAGGCGACACTGAAATAATTCTACCGATGCTGATATCCTGAAATAACAATGTTC
Organism: Spondyliosoma cantharus; assembly: GCA_900302685.1. Classification (NCBI taxonomy): domain Eukaryota; kingdom Metazoa; phylum Chordata; class Actinopteri; order Spariformes; family Sparidae; genus Spondyliosoma; species Spondyliosoma cantharus. The sequence continues at coordinate 21,371 of OMLP01024806.1, read as the reverse complement.
TGCCTTCAGCGCAGCAGTGAAAATCAACAAAAGACAAGAAACCTTTCCACCGACAATCACGTGACTGTATAGATTTAACCGTCTGAGGGTTTTGCAATTAGGCTGAAATGTTGCTGTAGGTGTAGTCCGATGGGGGGAGAAGAAGAAGAGGTTTGGAGGAAGATAAATATAGGAAGCAGGAGAGGGAGACGAGGGGCGAAGGAGTGAAACGCATTTGATGCTTCAGCGAATGCCGTGATTTCATGGATGAGGCGACGGGAGGAGCGACTGGAGGAGGTGGAGGCTCCGGTTGTTGATTCAGACGTTTCTAAATGATGACCACGAGATGTTTGGGGCGGCGCCGAGCGTTTAATGGACGCTTTCACGAGAGGAGGAGGAGGAGTGATAATGACAGGGGATAAACTGTGTGGCGGTTCGACATCCATCCTCAGAGTGGATGCCATTAGATGCGTCGATAAGTGGAGGAGGAGGAGGAGGAGCTGGAGGCAGGGACGGGCGCTGAGAACGACGAAGGAAAGGTTGTGTGCTAAAAATACCTGGAGCTTAATGGACGCGCTGTTTGGACAGAGCGCATTATTTAATGTGACGTCGCGACGAGACGTAAAGGTTGTCGTACACCTCGCCCCAGCGTGGAGGGTACGCGATGTTTCCACTGAGGCTCCGGCTAACGGACAGGAGGGACAAAGACGTGTGACAGCGGAGGAAAAAGGAAACGGCACTCCAAGTGACATTTCTCGAAAGTGAGAACATTTTGTCCCCATTTCTTCAAAGACCTGTTAGAGGCGTCAACACTCGGGTTGGGCATTCATGTACATCAGTCCACTGTCCTCAGAGGCGACACAAGCTACTTCATGTTTACAGCGAAATAAAAGTCCTAATAAGAGCTGAAAGACGTGCGTCCTGTTTTCTTCACAGCAGGCGAGTGAGTGCGGCAGTAATCACGCACAAAATACACCAACAACAACAACAACGACGAGCCTTTTGTTCGGCAAAGCAGGAAACATAAAAAAAAAATGATCAATCCGTTTCAAGAAAGAGGATAAAACTAATGTCACTTCTTTGAAATCTGTGAAAAACAGGAGCTCCCTCGTTTTCTCCTCCAGGAAAAAAAAACAGTCGATGTGAGATTACGATCGAATGCGTCCACGACGTGACGAATTCAGAGCGCTTGAGGACGGAAGCAGCTTTTACAAAAGACCACGTTAGATAAATAATGAGACATTTGCGAGAAAGTGTTTTGTGGTTTTACTGTCGCTCTCCGTCAACACAATCGGCGACGTTTTGCTTTTGGTCCGCTCAGGTTTAGGCACCAAAACATGTGAACGTGTCGGCTGCAGTTCAAGTGACGCCGCTGCACCTGGGGATGTTATATGATGTCATCAGAGGTCGGACCGTCTGTGACCTTGGCGACAAAACAGCCAAACCATGAGAGCAGATTATAAGCAACCTACAACCTAAACAAACACAAGGTTTCAGCATAAAGACATTTTTGTTCTAACTCGCTGTTGTGTCACTCTTGTAGCATTTGCTTGTCAAAAAACAGACAGTAGCCACTCAGTTCCCATAATGCAGCTGGCCACGTCGTTCCAAAATTAACGCGTGTTGTTTTAAACATGAGCTAAACTCCGCGGCGTTAATGGAAAACAGTGATGTGTCATCTGAAGTGTTTACCCCTCTGAACACAGTTAGTCATCCTGATGTCCTGACACCTTCTGTAACGTCCACAAGATCAACCCTGAAACTACTCTACCACACACACACACACACACACACACACACACACACACAGAGTGAACTCATCCTTCAGCTTACGTCCTGCCAGCTCACATCATCCGAGTCTTGTTTTCACGTCTCCGGGCGGTGGGGATGGTCAGCGGCGTGTTGGCGCTCAGTCGTCCTGCCGGAGGCCCGGTGACACACGGACCTTCAGCTCAGCAGGGAGTCGCATCATTGCACTCATTTATTTCTACTTTACAATATTACAGCAACAAGCGCCCGCAGCGGCGTTGTGACGAGGTGCGGGATGAATTAAGTGTAGGAAGCGCTTGCTCGCCGCACACCAACAAACCCCGAGGCGTGGATAATGAAGCTGTGTGCAGCTCCTCGTAGCTGCAACGCCGCGGCGGAGAGTTTTCTGCAGCAGGTTTAGTGTGCTGCGGTGGAAAGAGGTGCAAACACGGGATGTCGGTGGTGATTATGGTGTCAGGATGTCACACACAGAGTATTGTCTGTCCTGTCGAAGCCCGGTTCAGACTGAGACATCTGCACTGAAGAGGCAAGGAGCGTCACAAGAACCTCTGTTTCCTGTTTTCTCTTACCCCGCGATTCCACCACTGCGTTGCGCCACGCTGGCAGAGCTGATGGTTTCACTCTAGTCTCTGTGTTGACTTACTTACTTAGCACTCAGATATGCAGGACTTCTATTTCTGCCGGATGCCGGAGCACGACGCAGCAATTCGGCTGAATTTAGCACCGAACAGACAGGAAGTCAAGCACCGAAACATCAATATAACATCCGGTTACTTTTCAAAATAAAACACTCACAAGCTCTTCTGCTAATCCTTCAGTCGGGAGCACTTTGTTTTACAACACGTACCTATAACTGCGCTCGCGAGTGATCATGTGATTATCACGGGAACTCCACGGCAACTCAAAACGCCACCGGTGGGGGTTGCCGGAGGGCGAATGGCGGAGCAAAACCGGATCGGAGCCTTAGCGCAGCGGACACGTATCTGGTGGAATCTCGGGGTTAGTTTTAGTTGCCTTACGCAATTTAATTTGAATGGCCGACACCTAAATGTTTATGTCCTGTGCACGTCAGCTTGCCTCAAACTAAACACCGTCATCAGCATGCATATATGACAGCGATGTACGGCAGGTGTGACTTTCATCTTCTTCGGGATGTTGGCGCGGAAAACGTCGTGACTGATGACATCATGTTCGCTGTCATCAGTCACGACTTTGTCCTCTTGTTAGTGCTCATCTGTAGGAAGATGCTGCGATGATAATATTTCAGAAGATAAGTGAAACATTTTGAGCTGCGAGAGAAAGGTTCACACTACAATACTTATACAATACTCCGTCCTGCAGGGATATTTCAGTGTAAGATACAATTGTAGGAGCAACCAGATTAAAACACGAGTAATTCTGTCCAGCAGGTCCGAAAACAAACTGCAGCTTTTTCTAATAAAGCCTGATTCATGGCTGTAATATCTCGTACGATCGGACAGAAAACTAATCGCCCAGCAAAGGTGCGTGTCGTTACCATAGCAACCCCAGTTTGTGTATATTTCACAAAATCAACAGCACGTTGCGATTTAAAAAATGCTGCCGGACGTGTTCCAGCAGGAAGAAGCTGTTGAACTTTACCGAGGCGACGGGAGGAAAAAAAAGACACACGAGGAACCAGAGGACACGCAAACATGAACGAGAGCTTGTCAGTAAATAGAAATAAAACCGGGTTCAGACTTGTGTTGACGGCAGAGGACGGGTCCTCGGTGAGCTCGTCAGACGCCATCAAACCTGTTGTGTTTCGAAGCAAGTTTCATTCTTCAGATGTGAGAAATGTCTAATGCCTCTTTCACCCTCCACCACCTGCTCCTCGTCCTCCTCGTCCTGTGTCCGGAGGTGTGGAGCTACGAGGCTCCTGAGGTGGAGCAGGATGTGTTCGCTACGACAGCCTGTCCCGCCTTCCTGACCTTCACCAACGCTGCCTACCTGGCTGGAGTCACTTTGGAGCTGCCCTGCCGCTGCAAACCTCCTCAGGTAACAGCACCGACGTGAAGCTGCTTCATGGATCTGCGTTTGTGTTGATCGCGGATGGAGATTAGCCACAAAAAACACTTTGTCAGGATCAGCAGAAGATTAAGATTTTCGCTTTAAATACCTGGTTTGTTCACACAAACATGTCAGGAAATTGTCCCAAGGTCTTTTTTTAAAAAATATCCAGAGGTGTCGGGTTTACAGATGTTGAATCTCAGACTGAGCTCGGCAGCGTTCTCACCTGTCAGAAACAAATATCTGTGCAGTTAACAGTGCAAGAAAACCCGTCCGCTCCTCTTTTCTTTGCGTGATAGCAGCTGTGTAAATGGCCGAAGGTTATTATCGAGCTGCAATCTTCAGCCTCTAGTATGGAAAAGTAGGAACTGCAGCAGACAGAGGGAGAAATCAAGCAGAGTTAAAGGCTGCTGCTCGACTCAGAGGCGAAGAGAGAGAATCTCTCGTGTATTCGGCTTCCGAGACAGAATGAGAGACTTTAATCTTCAGCATCTGCCGGAGTAATTTGAGTCTGTGGTATTTATCAGCCGAGCAGCGCTATCGACTCGCGGCAGATATATTTTGGTCATTACGTTCCCTGTGCGTCTCAGGTCCAGTCGGTGGTGTGGTTCTTTCGGAAACATCTGGGCAGCTCCGGGGAGACCAGAGCCCTGACCGATCACCATGGCAACAAGCTTCTGGACCCCAGGCGCGTCCCTCACAGCGCCGGCCTGCAGAGCCGATTCTCCATCCGCCTCTTCAGCCTGCTGATCTTCAGGGCCGGCACCGACGACGCCGGCGTCTACATCTGCGGCTCCGCCCACAAAGACTTCTTCTACGCTTACGACCTGGACATCCAGGAGGCGCGCACGCTCAGCTTCACGCCGAGGTGACGAGTTAAAGACGGGTTTCGGCACCGATAAGGGTGACTGAGTGGCTCGTGGTCACTTCTGTGTCCAACTTAAAAGGAAGCAATCTGTCTGTTTGTCTGTGTCGATGTATTTATGTACGTCTTTGGATTTTCTTGACAACCTATCGACTTCACACTTGGCAGCTTTATTAGTGAAGCCCCAAGAAAGTGCAGTGGCGAGTGTGAAGTCATTAAGCCGCGTGATGACAACCGATGACAGCATTACAGTGAGAAAGGTTCTTCATATATATGTTTATCTCAGGAAATGACACATCCGGTTATTTAAAGATTTAATGACAGGATGATTAAAACGTCTCCAATCTTTGTTAGATATGTGGTTAAATTGTTTACCACATGTTTCCAAAAATAGATTTTAAAGTGTGTTATCAGGTCACCTGTTGTCGTCAGCGAGGCTGAACGTGATGTGAAACTAGATCGTTACCCCGTGGCTGAATGTTTGTTCCTGAGTCACGCCAGCTAGATTTCCGTCAGCCGTTGTGGTTGTTTGATAATCTGTTCTCCACCAGCAAAGAGCGGTCGACCCGCCCCGAGCAGCCGCATCACTTTACTGTACATTTGCATTAAGCGAACGAGCGCTGGCAGAGAGAGAGAGAGTGACTCAAACTCTGATTTTGCGCCTCCAGGCTCGCTCCGGAAACCACGAGCGAGAAAAGGAAAGGAGGGAGACTCGGCTCCGCTCGGCCGCTGTACCGGGTCTTCGTCAGCTTCCGGCCCTGGTCAGTCTGCGATCGCTGTGGAGTCCCGGGAGAGCAGGTGCGCGTCGGCCTCTGCTACGTCCACTCCCACTTCCTGCATGTACGCTACAGACGGGCCAATCACACTGTCGCTTCGTGCGGCTCGGGGGCGGTGCCGCGGGCGTTCGGGAAACTGAAGCGAAGCACAGTTGGAGCCAAGCTGGAGGTCAGAAGATGTCGAGTGACG
>OMLP01024804.1:0-18545 GCA_900302685.1 Spondyliosoma cantharus | reverse complement strand
ATTTACCGGTCAATCTACGTTCCTACCCTCACCTATGGTCATGAGCTTTGGGTTGTGACCGAAAGAATAAGATCCCGGATACAAGCGGCCGAAATGAGTTTCCTCCGCAGGGTGCACCCTTAGAGATAGGGTGAGGAGCTCCGTCACCCGGGAGGAGCTCGGATTAGAGCCGCTGCTCCTCCACATCGAGAGGAGCCAGCTGAGGTGGCTCGGGCATCTGTATCGGATGCCCCCTGGACGCCTCCCTCGGGAGGTGTTTCAGGCATGCCCCACCGGGAGGAGGAGACCCCGAGGAAGACCCAGGACACGCTGGAGTGACTATGTCTCCCGGCTGGCCTGGGAACGCCTTGGGATCCTCCCGGAGGAGCTGGAGGAGGTGTCCGGGGAGAGGGAAGGCTGGGCGTCCCTGCTCAGACAGCTGCCCCCGCGACCCGGCCCCGGATTAAGCGGAAGATAATGGATGGATGGATGGATGGACCTCTATGATTATTACATTTGTTAAATAAATTTTGTGAAAGAAAACAATCGGCAAACTTTTTACCCACCTAGCACTATCTTAAATGTGTTGTCTGTGGTTTTCTGTTGTGCTTGTTTGTGTTTTAATATTTGCATTTACTGTACATATTTGCATTGCAGTGCTCTGAGTGTTGACTGTCCCTCCTCCCTTGCTCACCTGTGTGCCGGTTAAGCATGAGCTATAGACAAAACAGGTAGCCCCTCAGTGAAACATTGCTCCAGAGCACAAAAGAACTTTGCCTTTAATGCACGCATTATGCAGCTGGGATGCAAGCTATGATTGCAGTTAACATCTGTACATGCTGCAATCATGATAACTTCATTCAAGTCCCCGCTCTGCCACAATCCATCACGTATACACCTGTTATATGTTTACCTGGCTGATTGCAGATGGACATCATCAGTTGTCTGAATGGCAAATTAAGATTTTAATCTGCGGTGTCACACAGAGGACAGTGGCTGTTTACAGAGTTGCACACATGTTTATACTGTCGCACCGTGAGGCAGCAGCTATCACTTTATCTCGTGTACGTGTGCCCAGACACAGAAGAAGACATGATGACAATCTGGACCATCATGTGAAGAATGCCATCCAGTATAGGCATGCCAGCAGGTTGTATTAAGGAATAAAGATGTCTGTTTAAAGAAGCAGAAGGAATGTCTGGTCGTCTGGGGCCGATTGTGCAAGAGAAATGATACACGGGTCATTTCCCAGTGGAAACATCGACCACATAGTGTTAAATATACACAGTGTTAAACACTCTGTCTTTGACTGATTAGACTGCTGCTCCTTAATGAGGCTCACCTCTGAACTCGGTGAGGAAGCATCCAGGAATGCCTGCTATTCAAAACAGCTCTGTGACTGTTTATTCTCTGGACCATGAATTATTTCTGTGAAGTCATGACACATGCTCTGAAAAAGTAATCCATTTATGCAGCAGAAACAACCATCCCCTGCCCTCGCCGACCAAGCCTGCTTCCTTCCTCCTGCCTCCTGGATGTTTGGCTATGGCTAGACTTTGTGTTTTGGTATCAGCAGGCACGTTTGGGCCCGGCGCTGCAGATAGGCCAGTCTGTCCCCAGTCTGTACCCGAGCCGCTCTGGTCCCAGCAAACAAAACCAGGAAGTGGAGGAATGTACCAACGGCGGCTTTTACTGTAACTGCAGCCAGTTTGGACTGGAACTGTACAGCAGTGAGTGAAAACACAAAAACAGTTGCTGTGTGACACAGTTTCATAGTGTACAAACAATATCAGAACTCTCATCATAATGTGTATTATTTGCAGGAATGCAAGTTCTAAAACCACTACCAAGTTACTCCACTTAGGGACTGAACACAAATTATTGGGAGGAGAGGAGGAGAGTCTTTTCTTATTCTTCTTTACTATTTTGAACACATTTAGCATTCCCTTATTATTATTAGTCCCTTATTATTCCCAAATAAAACAGGAATTCTTACCAAAGTCAAGCAAGAGAAGAGCGAAAATATCTTTCCCATCGATAAAAGACTAACACTGTTCTTTGCTCGTCTTTCATTGAAATGAACTCTCCAGTTCTGATATAAATGATGCTACCATAGCAGCTACACTAACCCTTGAGGAGCTGGTGGTCGCATCTAAACCATGCCTATAGCTGCCAGTAGTTCCTCATAGACACCAACTGATTGAACCACTGTGGTTCAGACACAACAGCGTAGCTCAAAGTCTGACAAGAAGGATTATCTGGCTCGCAAGGCAACGGATAACTTCAAAACCAACGGCATTCCCAACGGCCTCAGCTGTACACTGTCTTTAGTGGTGGTAAACATTACGCCTTCTGATCATCAGCGTCTTCACAACGCATTTGTGAGTGAGATGAAGTTAGCATTTTGCTAAGAGCATCACTGTGCCTACAGCCTCACAGAGCCACCAGCTTGACTGTAGACTTTTAGTCCTGGTTAGTTATTGATGGCACAATGACTTGTACAATCCTAAAATTATAACATCCAATATGGGAGGGAGGAAGTTGCAGTTTTTAAGTCAAGGGTACAGTCCGAGCAAAATATCAATAATGCTGGTGAAGGTTGTTTTCATTTCGTTTTCATGATGCTTTTAATGTCTCTTGATCGTAGTTCTTTTTATTAGGTATTTGTTGATTTTGTTGGTCTGTCCCTGTTATTTTTGTATGGAAAATACTTACTTACTTGAATACTTACTAATTTGTAAATGTATAGTTACTTAAACTTTAATATTATAACATATATATATATATATATATATATATATAATATATTTAATAGTCAATTCACTGTTGACAAACAATGAAATGATTTATTAATCACTTATTACTTATTAAAGGTTTATTAACAACAGCTGCAACTTTATAATGGCCATTCGAATAGTTTATTTATAGATTATTTATAGTGTAGTTTATAGATGAACTATTATTAACGATTTACAGACCTTTTTTAACACCAGCAGCAACTTGACAAAAAGCCCTATAGATGTACCATTTATTAATGATGGTTATTATGAAATGTTGCCCTTGTATGTGACTTGTGTGACTGTTTGATTGTGAATATTTGTTTTTCCTTTGTTTTTCCTTTTTTCCTCTTTAAAAGTGATCTCCACTGTGTCATTTCCATAGAGTCCCAGGTGAAGAATTGAAATTTACACAGTAAGCAATAAGACATAGGGTTACAATGTGCTCACCCTAAAAGTGTGTATGCAAAAAACAACAAGCAGGAGCTCAGGGAGACTGATTACTTACTCATAATCACACATGAAGTCATGATTTACCTTCAGCCAGCACGTCAGGGAGAACATAAATCCGAATAACAACGTCAAATAAGGACTATAGCAAAACAGCGCGGCTTTTGTTATGACAACAGAGTGATTAAGGTTGCAATCTAAACCCCCATCCAGCCCGTATCAGTTCCCTGCGCAAACAGCAGACGTGCTCCTGTTTTTCCTTTGTTTCTTTTCCTCTCCCGGTTCTCTCCTGCACTAAAAGGAATTCAGGAGGAATGCAGAGAAAGCATCCTGTTTTCATTCCACACACTTAGTCAGCTATTCACGCTCTGCAGTGCACGCTGGGGGGTCTGAGAGTTCGCACTGACGTCAGGGTTAAATAACTAGAAAGTTACCATGATCTAATGGAGGCACAGGTGTGTGCTATCACCGCATGGCCTAGTTTGTTTTTGCAATTTGCAATACCTCCAAACCCACTCAAACACAAACCAATGCCACTGCTCAATAAAACAAACTAAAAACACCACTTTAACCTGTGATTGACTTTGAATGCCGCTAATGCCTTGCTTATTGTCATTATCTGTCATTCCTTAAACACTCGAACCTGCAACCCCGGACGTCCTGTAGATAATTGGAAGCCAAAAGTCCCCAACATCCTCTCCAATAAACACTTTCTGAGCTCACGTCCCTCTCACAGGCCAGCCTATCTAAAAGTCAACATCAGCGTGTGGAGCAACAAGAAGACAGACCTTTTTTTTTTTCTTGACAGTCACCCAGAAGTGAAGGCTTAAGATGGTTCAAGTATTTGATTGACAGCAACATGCAGGACGCAGCCGTGGCCTTACATTACCTCAACCTCTTTATACATAGAGGGTTATACCTATAGACAACCTATCAGGATGGTTCTGCATAGAATCTAACTACATCACAAGTACTTTACTTAATTACAATATTAAGGTACTTTAATAAAGTATTTCCATTTTCTGCTTTTGTATACTACCACTTCTCTACATTTTAGAGACAAATATTGTACTTTTACGCCACTGCATCTAGTTGATAACTTAAGCTTCTAGTTACTTTGCGGAATGTATGCTGCATATTTTGGTAGCATATTCTTAAATTAATTTAATTTATTAGCAATTTGCTAAAAAAAAAAACAAGCACTGAAAAAATATGAATATCAGATTATATAATCAGCCAAGCAGATAATTGGTTAACCCATAGAGTCCAGTATATACATACATGTAAGTATAATTTAACATATATTTTAAGTTAACTTTTACTTCTACTTGTTATACTTGTGAAGTATATTTATTGTCAGAAGGAAAAAAATGATATGATACTTTTACTCAAATATGACTTTTGGGTACTTTTACAACACAGCTGAAGTTACACATTTACAAAAGTTTCAGCAGGATGCTTTTATATTCTCAAGATCAACTACATACATCTAAATTAATTGATTTTCAACACTATCAACACATTTCATATTGTATGGTGTTGTGTGTCTCAGCAGGAACATGCATTCAGTAATAATGGATGGACTTGCCAGGGGCGTCACTAGGTTTTAAGGACAGGGGAGGCTTAGCCCCCAAGAGATGCACAGGATGTGAGCGAACATAGCGCGCAAGCACAACATTTTTCCAAACAGCTAACAAAAGCCCTATTCGCACGGGACTAGTATTACCTGGGGACCTCTAGTAATGTAATGTAATATGTAATGTAAAATGTATTAACGAGGGCTCCGGTACGATCGATCAGGGGGCATAATGTCAGTAAATTCGAGTTAAAACACAGACTTCGCTTATCCCGTGCAAATGCGCCACACAAAGTACAGACGTGGTGGGATAATTTCTAAATCACTTGAGGTCCCCAGGTAATACTAGTCCCGTGTGAATAGGGCTAAAGACTGAGAAATTATTAAACACTCTACAGCAGAAAGCTGTATTCTGGTTGACTGAATATTCTAACCAGTTGTGCTTTTCAAACCAGCTGTGGTGAAATGCTCGCTTCTGCATACCAAAACTATCTTGAATAATGACAGGTTATATGATTATTTATTTAAACTCATATTCTGGCCACTTTATATTGAATTTGTTGGCACTTTTTAAAAAAAATAAAAAAATTCAATTAAATGTTTTTTTAATAAAAACACCAAATTATTTAGGGGGGCTTAAGAATATTTTAGGGGGGCTTCAGGAGGGATTTGGAATTCAATATCTTGCCCGAGTATACTTACAAATGCAGCCAGTGGAATCCGGGGCTCGAACCGCTGACCTTCCAATTAGTGGATGACCTGCTGGACCTCCTCAGCCACAGCCACCCAGTGATAATGATTAATGACCAATAATACATTGAAATATTTTTTTTTTTTCAGCAATTGTGATATTATAAACTTTAAGTGACAAAGAAAGTGGAGAGATGAGCCAGAAGATGAGTCACTTGTCGCTCAATAAATAATTTGTAAAATCAGTCACTCCATTATAAAACATCAGTCCACAGAAGCTTTGTACCAGCTTGCAGTGTGAGGAGGAAGAGAAAAACAAGACTGCACGCTCAGGTCTTGTTGACACACGGATAAATTATTGCAGAGAACTTTGTTTGGTTTATTTGGTTCAGTTCCTGTTCACACTGACTTCTTACAAAGAACCACAAGATGTAAACAGAAAGTCATACAGATGAATAGTAACTCATTGTTTCTGCCTCTGCCATCCTGAATCACATTCTGGTGGCAGACACACAATCGTGCAGGTTATATAGGTGTGAAGTTTCACCTCAAGTCATAATGAATCTGGATGAATTTGGCCTGCTGGACTGTTTTCATTTGCCCCAAAAATCTAATGCACCAACTGCAAATTAGCTGTAAGCTAGCTAGCAAAAGATGTGTCTGTGTGTCCAACTGCAGCATCTGACTAAACTCAGAACGCACCAGGGGCTCCAGTTGTTTCACAAAAAGCTCACGTAGCAATTTGACGGTATGTTGTAAATAATTAAATACATGAACATGTTGCCTATTCACCTTATTCCAAGCCACCATGATACCTTGTGCAAATTATCGGCATGACTTCCAGCAAGTTCTGCCACTAAACCGGAGCAAGTTTTTGCCACGGTAACAGAATGACGAATGGTAAAGCTTATTCATTCATGAAGATTTAGGTTAGCAACATTAGCAGGTCAATACTTAAATTACTACTGTTGCTTAGCCCACTTAGCTATCGCTTCTAAAGCCTTGAAAGTGGCGCATCAGTTATAATAATACTGCGCTAGCTTCTACAAACTTCCCCAGTGAATCCCCAGAAACTTGTGGCTATGGAACATGCACAATGCCCAAATCACATATCTCTGTTACAAAATCCTGTGGTTGGTCTATTTTGCTTTCAAGCCACAAATAAACCACACTGGGTGTGAGGTGCACAAGACCCAACCTTTCATGTGGTGAAGGTGTGGTAGTTTGGTCCGCACTGCAGTGTGTTTTAACCAAACCAAACAGGTTACGTGTGAATCCAGAATAGTGTGAGGCTTTGTGGTTGTCATCTGAACATCTGATATTCATGATTATGTCCACAGTTGCATATGAAATATTTAATTAGACTGATTAGGATATATGAGCAATCGGACCTGCAATGAACTCTTTGAAAACCTAATTTCCTTAATGTTTAATGTCTTATTAGTCTTATTATTAAAGAACAGGAAAAGGTTTGATATCATTTACACACTGAAAACCTGTTGCTGTGGGTCAAGTCAATATTGGGTTGTTGTTAAGTATCCAGTCCTCTAAAGACAATCAATGTCTCACTTAATAGCTTTATGTACTTATTCCATAAGTGACTAAATTGCTGAGTGTTGTGTGTCAGTATCTGTCCTTACTTCCAATAGTAGGTTTTGAAAGGAAAAAGCTATCATGAATTTATCGTGTAAGCTAACATTTTTTATGAAATCATTATTTTTGATGTTAGTGTAAACTGTCATATTAGCCGTTCAAATAATTTAAAAGCGTTTGCTGGACTGTGCAAAATGCAGGTGAAGGATGCAGTGAATGGCACAGCAATCGCATGCAGTGCTGTAGGTCAAATAATGAAATCACCATACAGAATATTTTCTTACATTTTTATTTTCTCATACACAGTTCAGTGTAAAAACAAATATAAATACAAATCTGAATAAGTTAGAGAATAAATAAATTGGTCTTTTTTTTTTACAATAATTGCTCTCATTCAGCACTGAAAAGTAAACTAAACTGGGAAACTATCCATCATATAAAGCATTGAGATATCTGAGGAAGATTATTTTGTATGTTACAGTGAAGGTTTATTTTTCCATGTGTCCAAGTGCAGACCACTGATGAATAGCTTCTGAAGTGCATAACACAAGCAGAGAGTCATGATTTCCCAGCGGCTTATAACAGAGGAATTAAGTGAACATTTGTCAGGGGACAAAAACAATAGTTGCATTTTTTTGGCAAGCTGCATGCCATTGAAACCTTCTGGCTTATCTTCAATCAAAACATTAAACAGAAGCTATGCAATAAACAGTGGACCCAACACAATAGACCCACTGTAGTTGTTGTGCTAGCAGAGAGTCTACTGTATATGTGTGCATAGGGGAGCTGACAATGGATCTTGTGTAAAGCTGATTGTTTGTTAGATAAATCCCAAAGCGACGACCTTCATTTCTCAATGAGGCAGTGAGTGCCAAGAGCGAACGAGCTGCCATTTTCAAGTAGTGCCTGATAATGAAAACGCTATTGCTAATTTGCCCTAAACATTAGGCAGGACAGCAGATCCCAGCTCTGATACAGAGGAAATTCAACCACACCAAAGGTCAGAAATTACAGAATAGTTTCAAGGACAGTTGAGTAAACATTGACGGACAGTTCCTCACTAAACACAGAGCTCATGTCACTCTGCAATTTGTAATGAGCCCTAAGATCTTGTCATAGAGTTTTGGATTCATAACTGTCCATTCAGACGAGTCACAGGAGTGCAGTGTCCATAGAAACCAAAGAACGATTGATCAGTGACTGATTTGTCTTCCTTGATGTGGTCACTCATCAGTTTCTACGTCCTTAGCTTTAATTAATCCTTTCTTGACATGTGTAGACTGTTGTTAAGTTCATAAAAGTTCAGAGAGTTCAGAAAATGACTCTTCAAACATCTCCAGCCAACATTGCTCTTGCGCAGGGCTTCTGTCTGGGTTAGCTGCCAGTCCTCCGAATCGCTGCTTTGTTGATCAAATGCTTCATCGACTGCATCTTGTGCCTTGAATCTTTCTACCTTCACGTCCCCAGAGTTGGTCAGACTTTACATTTCAAAACCCTGGTGCTGGTATTGAAGGCAGCTGGAGGCCCACAGAGGTTGAACCAATTCTGGCCTTCACTCAGTCCTCTACCTCCTTGTTCTGCTCCTGAACCTGTTGACTCCACCTGGGTTCTTGTTTGATGACAGAATCTTTTTCGCAATCACCATGTTGGACTTGACCACAGACCTGAAGGAGAAGAAAAAGGAAACAGATGAGAGATGCTTCATACGTCTAAAACGTGCGCATCAAACACAGCAAAATGTAGATATATAGGTCAACCGTTGAGGTCCTCATCATTTACCTGAAAGATGCCAGCAGATTGTTGTTGTTTCTGTTTGCAGATTCTACCAATGGGCCCGCAACATTCGTCCTTGGACTCTCTGAGCTATGGACAGATAAAGGAAACAGCATTAGAACAAGCACATAACTCTGCCTCGGGGAATCAGATCTAGATAAACTGAGGCTTTCACCTTGTATTATTAAGCAAAAGTTCAGGGACGACTAAGTAATTTCCTTCGAATTCCAAACCTTACCTCCACCTTATGGGCAAGAATGCAGGGCGTGCCTTACAAAACACAACCTAGGATAACATCTGGAGATGGTGACTAATCCATACTGGTAGTTTCCTGACCTTAATAACCCGAAGACGCTACAAACATTCCTTTGAGCAGAAGATATCTGAACTTTCCAAAAATAGCATCAATGCTAATAAACCGTTGTGATTTCTTTTAAGGCCTCCGAGGACATGCGGGCCATCCTCTGCACTATGACGACTACCCCTATACTGTAGTTTCATTATCACAGACTGAATCACTTTGCCTCCTCTCTGACTCGTCTTCTGCATCAACATACTGTTCAGGCTTGTCATACATGACTGACACTGGAAGGAGACACAGAATCTACTTTGATGCTATCTAGAGTCCAACCAGGCTACATGATGGGAAGGTCTTGTTTTGAGGTAAGTAGATGAAAGAAGGAAAGAGCGCTCACCTTTTATGGCAGAAGCCAGAGCAGGTTTTATCGGCCAGGTCGTGGCACTCGCAACGTTCAGCTGAACGGCGCCGGCGCGACAGGGGACTTCCCAGGCCATAAGGAAGGAGTTTACTGTGAAAGAAAAGCAAAACTTGTGTTGGTGAAAGCATGTAGGAAACTGAGATCAGCTTAGAGGTCGTCCCTGAGTGCCAGCTAAGGTTAGGGTTTTTTTTTAGACAATCCTCCGGTCTTTCTGAGTGTATATCTGAGTTACTCTGCAGTCTCACCTTGGCGTGTTGACCCAGATAATATCCAGGTGGCAGAAGTAGATGCATTCTTTATCATCCCAGCTGTTACAGGAGCAGCGTTTGGTCCTGACGCGGTGAGGATGTGGAGCCTGAGCTGGCAGCTCTGCCTCTGATAAGGGAAGTCCACAACCTAGAACAACACAAAAGATACTGAGATTAAAAAAACGTCAACTAATGCTTTGCAGTATGACTGTGTAGTCAGTGATTATCACATGTAAATATAAAGAATACACTTGGCGGGCTAACACCCACTACTGTGGTTAAATATTAGTGATTGAATGGAGGAACATATTTATTATATTATAGGTAAGGTAGTTAATCTGAGTCAGATAATCCTATGAGCTGTCAAAGAAGTATTTACGTATCAGAGGAAAATATTCTCTAGAAAGCCGAACCCAGCTCTTGTATTGCGCTTTCTGTTTTGTGTGCATCATACCCACAAATCAGTTGAGCAGCTAACATTACTGTGCTAATTTGTGTGTTTTTTAAAATGTTGTAAAATTGCTCATTTTGGTAACCCTCAATCCCAAACAGCCATCCATGCTCATCCTTTCATAGGGTCGCCAAAGTATGGACACCATAAGGTTTGATCAGATCTATGGTGTAAAGAATCTCTAATCACTATTTATGCTGCCATATATTTTTGTAAGGTAAGATGCTCTTTAAATATGTATGGTCCCTAATTGTTAGATATTTTGCATAGTATGACACTTCCAAAGTGAATGACACTTTGTGCAGGAATCTGGAATCTGAGTCTACGGAAACCCGAAGGTGCAAGTGGAAAAAAAAATAAAAATAAAAAAAAATTTAAAGAAACTTTGAAAGATTATCTTGGCAAAGCATTTTTAAAATTTTTTTTTTTTTACTTTTTAATAAATGATTAAGTAAGTTTTAAAGACATGAGAGATACAAATTCAGATCAATCACCAGATTTATCTTTTCTTGAGCTTCTCTGGGCTCCCACATATGAGCATTTTGCATCAAAACATGTTCACCTCTGCTTCACATTTTTATTTTAAACCAGATAAACACACTGAATGTTCATTGCAACAAAAAGCAATTTATTATAAAAAAGCAATTTACTATATTTTTTTTTTTCACTCACAAACTTGTACAAAAGCTGTCCCAACTATTTTAATAAAACCCTAAAATCCCAAGAAACCAAAGAAAAGTTACTCACCCTCCTGCAGAGCCATGCAAATGATGAAAAAAGTAAACGTCTTGCGCATGAAAGAAGCCATGATCATCTCGTTTCTGACGTTCTGATGTGCAGAAGCAGCAGCAGTCAGAGTACACACTCCAGAGAGGTACAGATGAGTCTTTTCACTTGAGGTTGGAGAGCAGCAACAGGTGCTTTGGGCTCAAGTCCCTGCCAGGACATCTACTTATACCCAGCCAGTGGATGATAACATGATGGCCCCTCCCACCTCTGTGTAAAGTGTTGTTGCACAACACACACACACTCCACCTGCCCTCCTCGCATTCCAGCAGTGACCTGAGCACACAGTACTGTGAGCGCCCTCAGCAGGCCAAGACGGGAAGAGACAACAATGTAAGGGATAGTATGACGCAGAGAATTTTTCTCCCTTGAGTGCAAACTTGGCTTGGAAACAGACAGATCATCACTGGACATAAAATCCTAAACTAAAAATGCCTTTGACTGACTGAGTCCAATACCCAACTGGAAATAGTTTGTGGCCTGTCATTTTCCTGAAGGTTGCAATTTAGGCAGATCATATGAACAAACAAAAACAAAATTCCCAGACAGTCTACAGTGGAATCTGAGCGCACTAACAACTGTGGTTGTGTGAAAAAAAAAATGAAATGAAATACAATTGAAGATTTCAATTGCTTTAATCAGGTGGAGTTTGTGTTTCAATCTGTCGATGTGTGGCTATGTGAGAGAAAGGCTATCTGAGACAAACTGAACAAATAAGGTAGAGAGGAGAATAGGGGCAGACCAGCATTTCAATAAGCAGCATTTTGCAGCGAGATCTATTTTTTTTAATATGAAATAGAGAGATGTGTTAGCAGCAGTTTACCTTTTAGCAGTGTGAATCAACATTACCAAGCTTCTATACCCACATATAGACCATCATGTTTCTGTGCCACTCTCTGGAGTAGTCAAGGCTAAGACTGCTGGGTACAAATCCAAGCAAAAAGCACTAAGTTCTTTAAAAAATTAAAGAAAAAAGAAAAGAAAAATCAGATCTAAAAAGAGTGTGAATTTTCAATTTCACTGTCAAAGTAAAACCTGTCTGCAAGTGGGTGTTTAATGGAAAGTCATGTTTTGCTGTAACAGCTAATCATTACGTACGTATCTGATCATTTGGACTTCAACAATTAGAATAATAACAATAATACCGACAACAGCAGCAGATAAAAACAACACAAATTAAGTAAAACAACAGGTATATGAAACATTGTAGGATAAAACAAGGTATAGCCAGAGAGTAAAATCAGAAAACCCAGAATTTGTTTCAAATTTCATAAATGCCTTTCTGTAAAAAACGAAATTTGGGGAACGTTTAAAAGATGATGATTTAGCGTGCCTGGTTTCAACAGGGAGCGAGGTCCGCAGTCTGACTGCAAACGCCCGGTCACCTTTAGCTACAAGCAGGTTATTTAACAACCAGCAGAGCTGCAACAACCGATCTTAACATCCAGGCACCTAGGGGGTCAGTTAATCTTTTTAAATGTAGTTAGTGTCAAAACCATTCAAGCTTTAACACTGATGAGTAAAATTTAAAAATGGTTTATAGATGTGCATTAGTTCCAAGCCGAAACAACATGTCAAAGACGTCAATATGAAGACTGAATAAATAATTCACCATCTCCTGACTAATGACACTTTACAACATATGTAATCATTTATCACATGAATGAATGAACCCACAAACAAATGTGTGTAAAAAAAAATAATGAACTATTTATAGACATGTAAAATGTGGCAGATTAAGACTGTTGCAAATGCATCACACAATATCTATAATTTATTCTTTGTTTATGCGGCTCATGAATTCTAATTGAGAAATGGCTCTCTTGGTCGATAGAATGACAGCATGCTGTAGTCAAGAAGAATAAAAAGAACACTTTAATTAAGCAGTGACAATGGAGTGGCAGAGACAGGAGGTCATGTGAGGCCGTGACAAGCCTTGTATTTTCCTTTCCTTTGTTTTTTTTCCAAACGCGTCAGGCATGCAGGATGAGGCCGGAGGCGGCACGTCGAAGAGATGAGCAGCTCCAGTAAAATCAGACGGAGGGTGTGCGTGTGCCACACAGGCTGATATGATGATGATGAAGTCAAAGAGAGCTATCAGCACCCCCCGCAGGAAAGTGAGGTCATGGCAAGGATAGTCCCACACACCGCCAAACAACATCCCAGATTCTTAACATGCTTTGACCTTTGTAAATAGATACGCGGCCGACTGCTACATCAACTTTTCCGCAAGCCCCACACATGCCATCATGCATGTACATGGAAACACACACACACAGACACGCTTGGCTGTGAGTTTACACTGCCTATCTCTTTCCAGTGACAACAACAGACATCGTGGTTTGACCACAGCCTGGCCGCCCCCTCGCTGTCTAAACAGCTACAGTGTGTCATGCAAACGCACCTTGGTATTCTCTAGAAAGACTGTATGTGTGCATGTGTGTGTGTTACATACAGAAGAACATATAAGATAAGACAAGATAATTCTCTTTGTGAGTAAAGGAGTTTATGTTTATTGCATGTAGGTGCTCGGTTACGCAAGTATAACGAATGAATGAATTTGTCCAACACACTCCATTGCCATAAATGGTTGTAATCCAGTCAAAGTGGCAGCCAGAACAAAAAACAAAAAACAGGAAGGAGTACGATTGTTAAGGTCATTGAAGAGCTTTGAGTGTGGAAAACCAGAGACACCTACAGAAACCGGAAAAAACACTGCGTATCTGTGAATGTATGTGTGTGTGTGTGCGTGTGTGGTCATAGTTTATGGGGGTTAATGGGCTGGGGGGAAATGACAAAAGGATGTCACACTGAAGAGAGACTGGCATTTGACCAACTATTTATTACAGTGAAGCTCATCTAGAGCAAATATTTGTGCACTGGTGCAGACTGGAGGAATGGGCTCAATCTGAGAGAGCCCCCTCCCCTTCATTTCCCCTTCCCCTTGTCCCTTTCCCCCTGCTGCTCTCTCCAGACAAGGCAGCACAGGAACACGGTGACCGTGCAGTCGCGGTGAAAGAAAAAAGAAAAAGCGGCCTTATCTATTTCCCATTTCCGGCTGCTGCTGCTGAGGGCGACAGAGGAATGTGAAGCGGAACGATGACAAACAAATAGCGGAGCCATGATTGCAAAATCCTTTGAAAATTCCTTCAGGATGAGGTTAAACATACAGGCTGTGACACAATAACGCACAAACGGGTTCTAGCATTTAGTGAAAAAAGTTATAAAGTTATAAAGGTGTGTTCTAAGGACATTATACAAAGGAAAATTTCATGACACACATGAATGAAACAACTGTTGGCAAATTAATTTGCATTTTCTTCCACTTCTGCTTCCTTCATCTCTAAGTCCATGGGTTGTTTCAATGTTTTTTTGGTTATGTGCGTTAAGTACTGTCTGTGGTTAAAAAGGGTTAAAGGAAGGGAAGGCGATTCTGGAGAAAGATGAGTCTCATTCCCAGGTCGTCAAATACTCATACTCTGGGTCGATATTCAGCCCAAAATTCTAACTCAAAGATGGGAATGAGACTTAACAATCAGCATAAAATGTGTCGGTAAATAACCCACGTTTGAATTACACAGCGTCTACATGTCCCAAAAAAGGTGGTTGCTAACAAGTGGCTAAATGAGACTACAGAGGTTGTCGGGGACATTAGAGGTCCTATTTGTAAGGAAAGTTGATTTTTGAGTCTCACTCCTAACTCGAAACTCAAAAAACTGACGCTTTGGGATTGTAGGATGGGTCAGCCGCCCGTACCAAAGGTGTGAATGCAGAGTAAAGAGGGTAGCGTTTAGCAAGCGGCCGATTTAACTTCAACACTTTCTACATGACATCAGCAGAACTCCTTCACTCATCTGGGCTCCGCTTAATCATTGCCAATGTCAGGAATGTGACTGCACATCAGAAAACAGTGCCGACGTGTCATCCTTTGTCCTTATGAGGAGAAAAAAATGTGTAGAAAACAGGAAGCAAAACCTAGCAAAAGCTGATGGGAGTTTAAGTTAAGAGATCAGTATGAAAGAGAGACTCACTCACACACACACACACACACAGTCACGATAGGAGGGAGGGCCGACCCCACCGTGAGTAGATAGAAGCTTTGATAGCAGCATCACCGCCAGCATGTCAATTACACAAACTGAAACTACACTGAGATGATTTCAATGCGTGACGTTAGTCAGGAGTGCATCTGCCACAACTGTCTGCAGTGACCAGTCAGCTTCTGATACAGTCAGACCAACGGAACAAGAACATCGCTGAGTCATGTGTCATGTCTCTTCATCGGTATAATGACGTGGAACATGTTATGTTCAGGATAATTTTTTTCTGAGAATTTAACAGTAGAAATAAAATTAGCTGAAATTACAGCATGAGGCGGCCAATGTCATCTTTTGTCCACAGGAGTCAGTTGTATCACATGACCCGAACAGCAAACAGGTTATGGTCCCCCATGTGTGACCATGTGACCTTCATATTTATGCCGTATTATTCAGCCTTGTGGTGACAGCTGGGCAAGGTTTTTTTTTTCTCTTTTTTTTTCAGTTTAGTTTATTTCGAACATGTAAATTAAAAAAAGAGAAAAACATTATCAGACAAAACTAAAAGACATGCACCAATCAAAGAGAAATTAAGGAATGAAAGAAAAGCGAGAGAAAAATAAAAAAAAAAATCAAACAAAAAGCGAAAAAAAAAATCAACAAAACATAAACATGATTTCTCTATTCCCCTTCATCATCCCAATTATTAGACATAATTATGTAGTCATGATACATATAATGACATGTAATGGCCATGATGAAAAAGACAACAACAGCAAAGCAATAGTACAATAATTTCATATTATAATAATAGCAATCATAGTAATCCTCATTGTCGTCATCATCATTGCCACCACCATCCTAATACCCAAAATAATAATAATGCTGAGAGTTTCATTCACTGATTGAAGACATACGGTCAAAAGCTCAGGAAAAAAGTGAACCTTGAGTTTAGAATATTTGATTTCACAGAATGTGCAGCATCTTCTTTTCCTCACATTGCTCGGACAACAGCAACTGTGTGTGTAATGTGTCATATACTTAGCAAAACACATTATGAGGTGACTGATGTGTCATTTAAACGCAACATTTTGACCCCCTGATGTTGGACGTGTTTGAAATTGAACAATTCAGTGTGGCTCCACCTGGCTTTAAACTGGGTGTCAAATGGAAGACATTAAGAGAAAAGCTTAACAGTGAGGGCATCATCCACAAAACAAACATATCCATATACTCGGGTAAAGTTTGAAGTCATTTTAGATCAAAAGTGGGTTTATAGAAATGTCATTATTTGTTTTTATCAGCAGGACATTTTGAGTCAGTAGTAAAATAAACATTATTATTATACATTTTACTATTTAAATGAAACAGGACAAAATATTCCCATGAACTTCAGCTGACTCATCGCTGTGAAAGTAGGCGTGGCCTCCCAAAACTGTCGGACTCGAATCATACTCAAATGGCAACTGGGGACTAAATATTATCATAGCAACTGAACTGGAATTGAAAACATTTCAGGAGAAAAACAAGGGCAACTGAAAATGAATCATTTGTAATCAAATAGAAACTTAATGACCTTAATACAACAGAAATGCTGTCTCAAGACCAGAGAGGAAATGAAGGAACAATCCAAAGCAATTCTTCCTCTTTCCTGTGCTTTTCACTCTAACATATCTGTCATCTTCGAGCGTATCACTTAGCTATTTATTTTATTATCAGAGATATTATAGTAAGAGACAGACCACTTCAGGCATTTTGAATAGAAAAGTTTTTACAGCAGCTGAACCGGGAAAGATATCAGCCAATCTCAATGTTTCACATTCAAGTGATTTGGTGCAGCTGGAGATGGAAGAGGAGGGTATCACGCAGATACACAGGATTACCATTAAACCCCATTTTGTGAGTTTGAATGTGGTGTCGTGAAACCACAGGCGTGCGCAGTAGCAGTATAACCTGTGGGGAAATCATTTTAAGGCTTACTTAGGGGCGACGTCAGCAAGCCTTTAAGCACTTTTTTTTTATCAGATTAGGCCTGTGATTCTGCAGTTTTTATGTCCCGGTGACCACTAAAAGTGAAGTTCCGGCTCTCGACCCATTCATTTAGATAGGAGCCTGGTCTTGATAGCCTTAACTGCCCAGGTTTTGCTGACATATGAAACAGGGTCGTGTCCAGTATAGGGGGGGCTGTGGTGGCTCTGACACCAACTGTTTGAAAAGTATTTTTGAATATACATATTTTTTTCTTCTTATGGATATTGAATTTATTTTTGAGGACATATAGGATAAAGTATGGACACTTCATACTAATTTATTTTGGTTTATATTATATATAATGGTGTGTTGTGACTGGTAGCACTATTTCCATTTTAAATGCACTTATTTTAAGTCACTTTAGATCAGGGGTCTCAAACTCAAATTATGTTGTGGCCACTGCTGGTATGGTCATCTTGTAGGAGGGCCACTTCAGTGTTCAAGCACTACAAAACAGCACAATATTTATGGAAATGTTGTTTTTATTTCCTTTATTAACATAATAATACAAAAATGCAAACAGCAGTTTGTATATATCTTTATATGATTAGTTTAAACAGTTAGTGCAAATCTGTTTTTCCTACCCTTAAAATAACTTTTTGAAACTTTGCACCGAACTAACAAATGAAATACATTTATACTTTATTTCTTGACAGACTGCTGGCAGCACTTCTACTCATATTTTCGCCACATCTAACAAATAACAAACTTAAACAAAATTTATTTGTATGCACATTAGTTTTTAACAGTGCAAATCTTTTTCCTCATAAATAATTGACATGAGCTTGGCTTGTTGTTGCTGTAGTCCACCACCCCACCATCATTTTGCCTTTTAAAAAAATCAATAGTCCGACAACAGCAGGGGCCAGCAAGCAGAGAGTCGGAGCTGGAGAGAGTTGACTGACTGACAAGAACAGGGCGGAGGACTTGTTAAAGAAAAAACGAGAAGCAAGAGCGTCTGTTTGGCATCATGTTGGATTTAAACTGAGTCATAACCTGATAACGTTAATGAAGGAGGAGTAGGAGATGTTACCTCACTGAGAGGTTGGAGGAGTGCAGCCTGTCGCCTGAAGCTCCTCATCTAACTGCCCCCTTTTCTCTATTAGTCCCACTGAATGAAACGCCTCCCTGACATATTTTAAATTCATCCAATTGTCTAAAATGCTGAAAATGGCCTTCGTTTGGCTCTGTAGATGCATTTTTTGATGAACAACCGAACACGTTGCATTTCCTGTGAATAGTCTACTTCTAAATAAAAGTCAAATTGCGTTTTTTGAAACAATAGTGTTGTGTTTTTATTCCCATGGTATATGAAGATGTAATTTAAAACCTGTGTGAAATTATTAAATAAAAAAAGAATTTAGCGGGCTGGATTATGTTAGCAGTTTGAGACCCCCATTTTAGATAGAGGGGTCAGCTAAATGGATGTATTGTA
>OMLP01024800.1:2305-14539 GCA_900302685.1 Spondyliosoma cantharus | reverse complement strand
CTCCTCGTCCTCGTCGTCCTCCTCCTCCTCTTCCTCCTCCTCCTCCTCGTCCTGCTCTTCCTCCTCCTCCTCCTCTTCCTCCTCCTCGTCCTCGTCCTCCTCCTCCCCCCCCGCCCCCCCCCCCTCCCCCTCCCCCCCCTCCTCCTCCTCCTCGTCCTCCTCCTCCTCCTCCTCCTCCTCCTCCTCCTCCTCCTCCTCCTCATCCTCCTCCTCCTCCTCCTCCTCCTCCTCCTCCTCGTCCTCCTCCTCCTCCTCCTCCTGCTCATCCTCCTCCTCCTGCTCCTCCTCCTCTGTGGACAGATGGAGATAACTGGAAGCATCTTATTAAAACAATATTTCACACTGAAAAGAGAAGCGTGTTGTTAACGTGTCACACAGTGATGGTGTGTTTGTATCATGTGTCTGTGAGCTCTGAGCAGCTTTATGTCATTAATATCTGCAACAGAACGACAACAAGCTGCTTCACAGTCAAACATCACGTTTGTGTTTCAGAGGTTTTAGCAACAGGCGACGAAACACGTGAGAGAAATGTCAGATTTCTTTGGGTTGCAGATATATTTTACATATCATCTTTAAACTGGACAGATTTTTAATTCTCGTCTGTTTGTGCACATTTTCACATCTTTCCTGTTATTAAGCTCCTTTAATTTATTTCACTTCATAGTTTCTGTGACCTACAAACGATTCAGCAGCAGTCTGATCCTCGCTGTCGGTTTCAGAGTGAAGCGCTTCATTCAGCTGGGCGTTGTGCTGACTGGGTAACAGTCCTGTAAAGAGTACATGCAGCCCGCTCCGCTCCGCTCCGCTCCGGGTCGGGTCAGGTAAGGGCACTTTGTCTCCATTCAGCCGGGCGATAAAGGCCACCGTGTAAAAGGAGAAAGGCTATCAGATAGTTGGGGCCAGCCACCGTGGCAGAAGTCAAGCGCTTCTGAAAGGCTCCGTCTCGACGCTCTCGGCCTCAGCGTGAGAGAAACCCCCGCGTCCTGACGGGAGAGATGGCTTTTAAAAAGACCCCAGATTACAGCGTCATATAGCCTATAGTCGCCCGGAGATACACCCTTCTTTTCTTCCCCGTTTGTCTCACTTTCAATCGCTTACAACCACTTTTCCGAGCCATGCTGGGCCCTTCCATGCACAAGCTTGTCAGCTCTTCAATAGCTTTTGTCTACGCGGGGACTCAAACAAGATAGGCCGCCTTTGACTCCTTCCCCCGTCTCTCCCTGGATAAATATTTCACCTGTCACAAAGCCGAGCATGCTGAGCTCGTCGCTGGAAGAGAAAAAACTTTGCGGGAACGTAAAGCAGGAGGAGATGGAGGGAGAGAGAGGGGGGTTATTCAAGTTCAGAAAGTCCTGATTCTTCTCTTTCATCCGGAGATGTACATGCTGCAATTTGCATAGCCTTTCATTCACGTTCTCAGCCTGAAATCTCACTGTGCTCGTGGTCATCTATTGTAAAGCCATCTCCAACTTAAAACGACTGCCTGTACAAAGCTGCCTTTTGAGCGCCAGTTCCCTAATGAGTGATGGCATAAAAGAACGGAGGCATCACTTTATTTTTGCCCTGCATCAAACGCTTTGATATTTCAAAGCATATACATCAATAATCCTCTGCGCTCAACAACAACAGTGCAGGGGAAAGGAGAATAGGGGGTAAAGTGCTCCACATTCTGACGGAGGATAATACCACAGTTTGATCTGCAAAGACTCTCGCGACTCGTCCCTCTGTCTTTAAAGTTTTCCCAGGTGTCCTTGAGCCGGGCAAAGAAAGAGGTGCAGCTTCTGTGTTCAATGCAGATTCGAGAGCACATGAGGTGACAGCTGCCGTCACAAAGCTGCAAGAGACCGTCGACACGTTACTGACGAGAAGTTAGTGAGGTTTGCCCTCTCAGAACAACCACTGCGCTATATATTCAACAGCTAACGCTCACAGGATCACAGAATACACTGAGAACTTCATTAAAAGTTTGCAGAATCAGCTGTTAGCACTTCCTGTTAGCAGTGAACTCATGGATGTTCAGACAACTATCACTGGATCACTGTGAGACTGAAGAACACTTAAAAACTTGACTTTTCTAAGGCAAGTTCTGCACATGTGTTTTTTCTTAATTGATTCTGGAATGTATTGATGAGGTTACTGCATGCTAACTGCTAACTATCTAAACATTTCAGCAGATAATCTTGATTAAAAGTTAGCAGAATCAGCTGTTAGCACTTCCTGTTTGCAGTGTGCTCATCAACTATCACTGGATCACTGTGAGACTGAAGAACACTTAAAAACTTGACTTTTCTAAGGCAAGTTCTGCACACAGAAGCGTATCTTTTCGAGGATTTCACAGCAGATTCATGGACGTGTATTTGTGATGGACGTCAGAGTTAATTATATTTTCCGACAGTGTAAGTCACACAGAAAACAAAACTGTTGTGTCGTCATTGTTTTTCTCTCCAAAGTGATTAAGGCGTCCTGAATAAATTAAAGCAGGACCAGAATAAACTTGATGCACTGCTGTCAGGTAGTCTGAGGCCGGTGGGTGATAACGATGTTGGCAGCGCTCTCCGTCCCTTCCAGCCCAGAGGCGAGCTTCATTTCATTACCAGCTTGACTGAGTTACCTGTCGCTCCACCCGTCCCTCCTGTCGACTGACCTCTGAGGACGTGTCTAAATCTGTCCTCCGCTGCTGCCTGGCCTCCTTACGTCCAAACTAACCAGAAAAAACTTCAACAGAACATGATTTTATCACCTTGAAGATCATATATGTTTTCCCCCAAGACCTACAGATCAGTTTTGATTGATTTTCATACCTTTTATTAGTTTTAGGCAAAGTTACCTTAAATAAAATCACATGTGTCGTGATAGGCTGCTTTCAAAGTCGACCCATATAGTTTCTCTCCTGATGAGAGCAGACTGCTAACAACCAGCGAGCTCAGGTTGTAAAGAAAGTGAAACATTAATGTAATAAGGAGGACGGGTTGTTTAGGTACGACGACGAGCCTTCAGAACACTTTAGACTTCAGGTGGACTGAACCGATCTGTCAGTATGAACCCAAAACAACAAATGGATCAGAAGACGCTGAAATAACATCTTCGTCATGTCGCCTTGTAAAACTCCTGAATTCATTCTTCATCACGTCTGTCGGCCAGAAGACAAGCAGACAACTTTTAAAATGTTTGTTCCTTGAATGGAGTTTGGTTGATCAGAGCTATGCTGTGCTGAGACATATCTCCATGACTTACCAGGTAGTCCGACTTCCTCGCTCACTTTCCTCCACGACAGCTTGACTCTGCCTGTAATCTAGATGCGTGTTTGGTCTGAATGCCGCATTACATAATACATCTTGTGGAGCTGGAAGTCGTGACGATGGTTTGATTTGAAAGAGTCATTTGTAGTCAACTAGAAAGCCGAGACCAGAAGTTGAGTCTTTTTATGGTGAGAAATCTGCTTCACATGCCGCAGATGTTCCACATGAAATAAATGAAATCCTGCTGCTAACTCCATTTCCTTGTTACTCCTGAACTTTTTGAAGTTTGATGAATGAGGATCTGAAATCTTTCCCAGCACCAGAAAGGACCAGAGCCCAGCTGCAGCCATGATTCACTGTTTTATTGAACGTTTTCATGCGTTTACATCTCAGTCGTTAAGCTGATGTTGTTACAGCAGCACGTTCCCAGATCAGAGCCTCTAACGGCAGCAGCAGCGTCGGGTCGCACTCTCAGCATCCTGACAATAGATTCAGACTATGATTGATGAATACTGTAAGTGCTGCGGAGCCATTCCCAAGCTCGATGTGCTGGGATTCATTTAGCCCATTGTCTCGAGCCAGACCAGAGGCCTGTGAGAATGGGGGACCTGATTAATAATGTTTGTGAAGGACTCTCTAAAGAGGGGCTACTCAGGTCCCTTTGCATGCTTAGAGGGACATTTAACAGCTTGAATTATACATAAATTATGTACACCCACTGCCCTGAGGTTCGGTCCCCCTCGCAGGCTGTGCAGAAACAATCCCTTCCTCCAGCGACGGCCACATACTTCAATTAAATGCGGACAAATTCACAAGAAAATGCATATAGAGCTTCTAAAGAGGCCATATCCTTTGATTTGCAGCTCCAGCAGATGCCACGACGAAACAATCATTTCATGAGTGATTCCAGCATCCACACGGCAACATGTTGGGACACGAATACGTTAAACTTTCCATTTTCCCAAACCATGTTGCATTTCTCAACATGTTTACAGAACCAGACTGACTGACTGAAGAACTGCAGGTTGGGAGGATATTTCTGTGTGAACGCCACATGTTGACCAGCTGAAGCTGAACTGCACTGCTGGCTTTAAACGTCACATTAAACCATGTATGAACGATCTGGACTGTTTAAGGGTTGTTTTTGAAGAGGAAGAGGTTCAGACTGGAATAACTTGTTATATCTGTAGAACACCTTTTATGGAGGTGGTAGCTGTGGTTAGATGGTTGAACAAAAACTCTTACTGCTTTCTGTTATTGTGCAAAACTCAATTTTTGGTTTCTTTAACCCATGACGGTGAGACTGACACCTCTACCTCTAACTGCAAACTTCAACCGGGTAGATTTTGAAATACTGAACCGTGATGGTTCTCAAACCTCTGCAGTCTGTGAAACCTACCGACTGTGTTTCTTAACTGAGATAACGACGTCTTCAGGAGCTCTTAACTGAAATCTTTCTGTGTTTCTCTCTCAGATTGGCAGCAGTTTAGTTGGAGGCCTCCACGCTGACAAACAAGCAGCGGTCAACCACGATCATTCAGCAGCGCAGCTCTCTGATCAGTAAGTACCCAGAAACACAGCAGAGTGGGTGTTTTCATGTGAAAGAGCCGAGCAGCCGAGCGCTGACCTCTGGTTCCCACAGTGAGGAGCTCACAATCACACAACAAAACAGACGCCCACCTTTACAACGTGTTTGATGACTTCTGACCTGAAAACATTCGTCACGGCTTCACAGATCCAAAAAGCTCGTCTTAAAACATGTGTGAAAGATGATTCATTCACAACGCAGTGCAAAGAAAAGTCACAGTTTGGATATTTTAATAGTTTTGTGGGTAAAGAGACGATCCAACATGAAACACGTGATGAACTGCTGTCGGGTCAAGAATATGAATATGAATCTGTGACGCACACAGAAATAAATAGATTTATCTCGTTATGTTTTTGGGTTCTTTCACATTCTTGTGAACGTGATATCTCAAGAACAGCTCGAAGGAATTTCATTTAAATTTGGTTCAAACGTAAGTCAAGAGTTATTCTGGTGTGCTGAGGCAAAAAACAGCTATTTGGAATTTCTATTTTTTTTCAAGGATGGAAGTGGTCAACACCCACCTCAACCCTAACTGTCCTCAACATCGACATCGAGTTCACACCTTTGTTCACTATGATTGGACGAACAACATTTCAGGATCAAGGAAAAACCTCAAAGGAAGGTCAGTCGAGTCAGAAAGTTGGCAAACATTTTGGTACACGACTTGTGGATTTTGATACAAAGAAGTAGAAACTTGGTGGATGAAAGTAAGTGTTTCATTATTGGTTTGTTGGTAAAAAGAAAGTTGGCAAACATTCTGTTAGACAACTTGTGGATTTTGATATTAAAAACGTACAAATTTGGTGAATGAAAGTAAATGTTTGGTTGACACATACAGTATGTTGGTTTATTGATTGATTGGTTGGTTGATGTGTTGGTTGGCAGGATTACACAAGAACTACTGAGCAGATTTCCCTGACACTTGGATGGAGGTTGGGTCTGGACCCCATTACCTTTTGTTGTGGCTCCAGATAAAGAGACGGATCCAGGAATATTTTTTTTCTTTGACATTGTTACATAGAGCGTTTTCCAACCAGCAAAACAAAAGTGGAAGAAAGACTTTCCAACCTGGGAAATGGAACGATCAAAGGACCCAAACACATCGATGCATGATTAAATACTCGACCACATGGGTTGTAGGAAAAGTCATGAACACAGTGAACACAACCCACTGTTGACTGAATCATATCTTACTATTCATCAACCATCAGATAAATGTAGAGATTTGGAATGAAAGCTGAAAAGCTCATTAACTGTTGTGGAGAACAAGGTGCAAGTCGTCCAAAAACAATGAACACGGCACACGAAGCTCAACGTTTGGGCCAAAACTCACATTTATTTAATGATTTAATTTGACTTAATGTATTTTGCTTCCAGCGTCTCTGCTGAGGTGTGTAACAGAAAGACCGTCTGACTCGGCAGTGTTGAAACTCTCAGTGAGACGTTAAGCCGAGGATTATCTATCTGACTTCATCACCACCCAGGTTTCGTTTGGAGAAGGTTTCCATTTCACGCTCTTGTTTTCTCTGCAGTGTTGGTTATAGCTGGGAGCCTCCTTTACGCCAAGACCACCACAACTAACCCCAACAGAGCATTCGTCACGCAGCGTCGCGTTTCATACCGACGCTCATACCGGTATAATGATATCTGAGGAAAAACAAGCCGGGCTAAGAGATCTGTTAGATCTGGAGTTCTGCTTTCAGGACAGTTAAACTAACCAAGCATGTCGGCGTATTCCTCAGGTAAGCCGAGAATTATGAAAAACAAGTGTCATTTTTAAAGACGGGAGACGTTGAACCACATCGACTCAGAGAGGCAGATATACGTAATCCTCCGTGATGTTATCTGCTGTTTTTCTGCTCCTTCCTGAACCCGTAAAGACTCTGACTTGTGTTTTTCATCTTGTTTTTAACTCACTGCTCCGTTTTTATGGCTGCACCAAGTGGAAACAGTGACGCACCGATCGCTAGTTTGGTTTACACAGTAATTAACAGAGGGACATAATGTTTTGTTGACCTTTTCATTTCACAGTTCATACAAAAATGTCTTTTTGGTGTCGTTTATGTTTTATGTGTTTGTACAAGATGTTGACGGGAATGTCAGAAGCTTCCTCAGCTGCCAAAACTTTTACAGATTTACTTCAGTGTTTTTATTATTACTTTCATGGTTGTTGGTTAGTCTCTTGCTTGTTGGTTGATTGGTTTGTTGGTTTGGTACTTTTGTTTGTTAGTTGTTGGTTTCTTGTTCATGTGGTTGGTTGGTTGGTTTGTTGATAGTTTGGTTGGTTGCTTGGTTGGTTAATTATGTGAATAATGCCTGGATCTTAATGAAAGAAAGAATCTTCTGTATTTCGCTGGCTGGTGTCTATGGGTGAGCACAATTTCATGCAGATCCAAATAAAAATCTGGATCTATCTCAATAGAGGTTTGTGTTTTTTCAGCTGCTATATTTAACAAACAGGGATACAAACCTGCACCTGCACGCTCTCTACTGAGTGCTGTTCTCATTACGAGCAGTATTTGAAGTTCAAAATGAAGTCTGACTATAACAGCAGTGAAACAGATACTCATCTCTCGCCTCCGTCACCCTCTCAGAGAGAGATTAACCTCCTCAGCCCTCATGCTGAGGATGAAAGAAGCTCCTTTCAGATCCTTGTTTGTGCTCCGCCGTGTTCCGAATCAACAGAGGTGGCTTCAAACGAACGCTCACCTGTACGCCAAACAACAGCTCGCTCTCACCTACAGGCTCCTTCAGCTCTGCAGACAGACACGGACACGCATGTGAACCCCAACGATCATGTGTGCTGCTGTCGACACCCCAGGGCTTAGAAATGGGAACTGGACCAGAAAGGCAAAAACACAGGGAGGAGGCTGGAGGAGGCTGGAGGAGGGGGAGGAGGGGGAGAACCACCCAGGACTGTTCCAAATACATCACGGTGGGGAGCGCTCATGTTTGACAGTTGGATGATACCGAGGGGAGACCTTCCTCCACCTCCAGCAGGGACCGTTTGAGTCCAGAGTGACTGGATGCTGTAACGAGCGCTGGCACGACATCAGCAGACACCTTGAGAGGAAGAAGATCGGCTCTTCTTTTAGCTTTAACTGACATTCTGGGCAAATTATCTCCTCGATCGACTCGACTCTTATCGCTTTAGACCGTCGTGATTACACCATCAGACTGACATTTATAACAGCAGATAATCTGATTCATTTGAAAGGAATTGTGAGGATATTTGTCAGACGCCTCTTTAAGTTAAACGTCCTGCTGAATGTTTTCACTGGTTTATTAAATCAGATAAAGTCAAACCTGCAACTGTGTCGTACCAAACCTTCATCCTCACGTGGTTAACAGCATGAACTGGATTCAGCTTGGTTAGGTTCAGGAAAAGATTGTGTTCATGTTACATAACTTAAGGATCAGTTCACCCAAAAGTAATAAATCTCCTCCCTCCATGTTGATGAAAGTCAGCTCGCAGTGCACAAATCATTTCTGGAGCTTCACAAGCTTGTCAGACGAACTGAGCTCTGTTTTGTTCTGGTGAGGACGGTCTGTGGAAAAAAGCTTTAAATGTTAAACTTCAGATTGAGTATTTGGGCCTTTTAAACCTTGGAAACATTCAGGTCACGCTGCTCATTAAGAAGAAGAAGTATGATGATGACGCACACTGATGAAACACAGAAAACACCTGGAAGACTTCCTGGAGAGCAAACGTTGGAGTTGTACCAGTCGGAGATCATCCTGAAATGATGGAGTGTTGTTTTTGGAATGTCTCTAACCCATAAAATAAAACCTGAACGACCTTCATCACAAGAGGAGGAGGCCAAGTTCTCAGATTTCCTGCAGCAGAAACATAATTCATCAGGTTACAGTAGTATTCACCTCTCTCCTGACCTCTGCAGAGAATGTAGGAATGGTTGCAGTTTTATCAGCAGAGGTCACAAGATGCACCGATAAAAACTATAACCTCTGAAAAATCTCAATATCAAATGAAGACATTTCCAGCCTTGAAGCGTTTTCATGTTGAGTGTAGAAGTGCATGGAAAGATAAATAAACAGATGGTTTGTATCCATGTCACATTGCACCTGATGGCCTCCGTCCAGCCTCCGTCCAGCTTCCTTCCTGTTCCTCGGAGGCTGAGTCTGATGCAGATTGACTTGACATGGCCAGAGCCTGTGGCGAGCTCCGCCGGCCTGCCAGCCCCCGGGTCGCTCTCTCAATCAGGGGACAGAGCGGGGGACAAGCGCCACGCTGCGCCGAGGAGAAAGATCCCCGAGGGCGCTGTCACCCTGCACGGCTCCCCCTCCCTGTAATCCCCCCTTCATCAACAACACCCCCTCCAAACTCCAAACCCCGCTTTGAGGGAGGCGTGGGGCTTCCCGAGCAGAGGACATTATCCTCCGCTGACAGATCATTCAGCATCTTTACCATAATGATATGAAAATCTCTTTTATTGGACATGCAAGACATTCAACCTGCTGTGTGGTTCATGGAGTTCACATTAACATCTAACGTGGCACAAAACATGGCGGTCCGCCGGCTGTGAGTGCTTATGAGAGACGGACACGACCACAGTGTGGACAGATTAATGTTCACGGTGACGTCTGGGATTCATAAACAGCAACAGGGACGTCGTTTGCACAAAGATAATTTTAATAAATCTGTAGACAAAAGTCGCTCCAACCGTGATGCTGCTAGCTTGAAGATGCATGTGAAGTTAGCGGATGTAGTTGCTATGGAAACTGTCCTGGACAAAATATATTTTCAGCAGGCACTAACACTAGCCACGTTTGTTGTTTACATTCATTATGATATTATCAGGTGCTTTCATAAAGTAGTTATGTGCTGTGTGCTTTGTGCTAGCCCAGTTAGCACAAAGCACACAGCCTGTCGGGTCGGATAGATTTTTCTGACTGAGTTGTGTTTGTGATGGTTCTGTTTTTTGGCTTTTTAAGATTTATTAGACTAAAAAGCTCAGAGGAGTCTCTAACACATCTCTCTTACTTACCAACCTTAGCTTCACGTAACATTTTGCTCAGTACGTAAGTTAAAATAAGACTTTTGGCTTCCTGCTGCAGTAACATGAGAGAAACATGGCTGAAGATGATTCTGTCTTCTGAGACTGTTTAGAGACCTGAAGTAGTTAAATTTATTTAATAGTTCACAAGAGAGAAACAAAGATTAAAAGTTGACCACTACATATTTTTACGATCCCTCCAGTTGATCTCAAAACCCTTTGAAACGTCCCGACTCCAACAATGGGAACAGTTTTATCAACTTAGTTGAGTTTCTAGTTTCTTCCATCTTGGATTAACTCGTAACGTCTTCCCTGAGTCGAGGCCCTCGGTGGAGAAGACGAGGTTTGGGGAGGACTCGTAGCGGCGAGGAGGACGGGAGGGGGAGGAGGCGGAGCTCGCGGTTAGTGGCACTTCATTCATCCGGCTCGAGGCCTGCCTTTGTCTCCATGGCAGGTGCTTCTAATCCTGCTGTCAGAAGAGGGCTGGACAAGATGTTTGGACAAGCCTGAGCTTAGCAGCCCCTGTTCCTCCACCACCACCACCACCACCCACCCACCCCCACTCTGAAACATGTGATATGATCCATACCTCACAGCAGAGTCATGCCTCATTATCCTGAATGAATCTGTCAGCGATCGCTCCATTCATTCAGATTCTGCATTTATTTAAACCTGGAGGAGAATCAGCTGTTCTCCGAGGCGAGGAAACGTTAATGTTGTCATTTCTGTTTCGTGTTGTGCGTCTTATTTCATTCTTCTCAAAGCTTCATGCAGTTCATCTGTTGAAGATTAAATCTCTCATTATCTGACCTGTTTATTCCTTTTTAAAACTCTTTCCTTCGTTACTACCTTCTTGATTCCCGTCGTAGTAGAAAACATAAAGTTTGTAATAGTAAAGTCATAAATGTGTTTTTGTGAATCATCTTTGTCTTTCTGACATGGACGACATGATCTTATTGTCTGTTATCAGCTAACGTAAGCACATGTGACATGAACACATGACGGCGTTTTCATGTAGAAATACAAAGAGATTGTTCAGGTTATTCTTCCACATCACGATGGAAAACAATTCATGTCATCAGAAAGAAACCGTCATCATCTCAAAATGTTCAGATACTGTTAAACCCAACATCCGCCTTTAGATCAGTGCTGGGAGATACAGTCCCGTCCTCTATCGATCCTGTACTCACAGCACAGCCTTTTAAAGATGAACTGAATTAGCAGATCATGTGTGTAAGTGTGCATACGTGCGTGCATGTGTGTGTGTCATTGTGTTACTTGAATTATAACAGTGTGTAGCCTCGGGCCGCGGCTCTCCCTGAACGGGCAAAGTCAACTCAAATTGGGTTATCGGAGACCTCGGGCTGAGCAGCCGGGCCACCAGGAATCCAAAATAAAGCAGCGGCCCCTTCTCCCCCCAAAAATAGACCACCATCAGCAGGCAGAAACCAGGTTACCGCTGAGAAAAACTTCCCAAGGATTCTGAGTGAACTCGTCTCCTGCGCGCCTCCTCCTGACCTCCAGGATCACGCCAGTCCGCAGATTAAAGGCCGAGCTCGCCATTTGATTTCCAACCTTACGGAGGGAACAAAAGCGGGGCGGTTTAGAGGTCGTCGCTTTGACCCCCGAGGGCAAAATCAATGGCATTATTATCACCGGGGACAACGAGATTACATTCAATCAGCCCAGATTTGAGAGGTGAAAGTGCTGGAGGAGCCGGTCTTTTCTCCAGCTGACACTCACACAATGTTTCCTGTCGTCAATAGAGGAGTGGACCGGGCGCCCGAGGGGAGGTCAAGGCGGACTGAAAGAGGAAGGAGACGGTTGTTCGTCTGCATTCAAACACACCAAAGAAAACAAGACTTCAACCACAACTGGTCGCTGTTTGACATCTTTTCTATCTTTGCATCTAATCATTAATACAGAAACATTAAAGTCAGAATTATTTGTTGTATGTGGACCAAGTGTTGGAGCCTGTGATGGAGTCAGACTCAGATTATATATTTGAGGTGAGGTAAATATGACAGAGTCGGTCCACCTTCCCCTGAAGAATGCCTGGTTTTGGTTGTTTGTTTTTTTGTTGGTCAGGTGGTTTGTTGGTTGTTTGTTTGTTCTATTAGTTGTTTGTTTGTTTGTTCAGTTGGTTGTTCGGTTGGTTGTTTGGTTGATTTGTTGGTCAGCTGGTTGGTTGGTTGTTTGTTTGTTCTATTAGTTGTTTGTTTGTTCAGTTGGTTGTTTGTTCAGTTGGTTGGTTGTTTGGTTGATTTGTTGGTCAGGTGGTTGGTTGTTTGTTTGTTCTATTAGTTGTTTGTTTGTTCGGTTGGTTGTTTGTTCAGTTGGTTGGTTGGTTGGTCGGTTGATTTGTTGGCTGAGTGAATGAGTGAAATTTCCT
>OMLP01024798.1:0-11652 GCA_900302685.1 Spondyliosoma cantharus | reverse complement strand
TCTGGTATTTCCTCAGTTTTGTATTTATTTTTGGTTTTGTCTTGGACTTTCCTTTGCTTGCCTTTTGTTGCTAGCATTTTTGATTTTGGACTTTGGATTTCAGCTTACTTATTTCATCAAAGCTTGTCTTGTTCTTCATGTATCCGCTGTGTTCCTGCACTTGTTCTCCAGTCTTCATATATCCTCTGTGTTCCTGCGCTTGTTCTCCAGTCTTCATGTATCCTCTGTGTTCCTGCGCCTGTTCTCCAGTCTTCATGTATCCTCTGTGTCCTGTGCCTGAAATTAGGCTTCTGGTATTTTCTCAGTTTTGTATTTATTTTTGGTTTTGTCTTGGACTTTCCTTTGCTTGCCTTTTGTTGCTAGCATTTTTGATTTTGGACTTTGGATTTCAGCTTACTTATTTCATCAAATCTTGTCTTGTTCTTTTACCTTCCTGCTTTGATGTGTATGTCTTGGGGTCCTGACCATTTTGCAAACCTTAACATCCTGACTTTGGCAATCTCCTGACTTCTCCTTTAGCGCCACCATCAGGTCAAACTTTCAGTTAATTATGTATTTAATGCTAATTAGCTAATGTTTGCATGTTTATGTACTAAACTAAGATGGTGAGCCTACTTAGCATTGTCAAAATGAGCATGCTAACAATCTAATGCTACAATACGGCTCGAAGCACTAAAATAATGCCTCACAGAGAAGCCAGAACAGCTGTAGACGCTATGTAAGAAAAGCAAAAATAGTGTATAAGATATAAAAATAAAATAAAAAACTAATTGTTCACTGTATGTAATAAGAATAACAGTATTGTGGTCCGTAAACCTGATCATAGCATGGGAACAGTGGGGAAACTACTGCAAGCCTCTGGTGTATTCTTGACAATGACAAATGGGTTGCCCAGACACAAAAAATACACAATACAAGACATAAAACATACTGTATACTGGAGTGAATGCTGTGCAGCAGATGTGTGCATACACAGGAACACATGTTCTTACACACAAACACGTACATAGTAAAGCTTTAGTTGTGGTTTTCAGGAGAATCCTGACATGATGCTTTCTCGTTTTTTTTTTCACTTTCAAAATAGGCTTTGTCAAACGTTCTAACACTTTCCTGTTCACTAAAAGACGTGACCTTCTGTTCAGTCCTTATTAGGCTCTGTCGGAACTATAGTACTTTTAATGTTTGTCAGATGATATGTCACTAAAACTAGGTACAATTACTTTTGCATTCAAAGTGTATTCTAAGTCTATTTTTGCTCTGGGAGTTGCCTTGATCTTGTTGTAGCCTGCACTGTTTCATTACACTGATGTAAAGCAGTGGTCTACGGTGAAAAACACAGATGTCTTCCTTTGGCCTCTGGATTCTTTCTTTAATAACCTTCTCTCATTGTATTAATAATTTACTTTTTTGTATGTTAAATCACTTTCTAGTCCTATTTTTGTAGCAGGAGTCAGATGGAAACATTAAATATGCATGCATTTAACACTCCTGAAGATATACTGTAGAGAAATATAACAAGGCTTGCATGTCTTAGTTTTGAATTCTGTATCAGGCCTTTCCTGGAGCAGCTATT
The DNA here is from genome assembly GCA_900302685.1 of Spondyliosoma cantharus. Taxonomy (NCBI): domain Eukaryota; kingdom Metazoa; phylum Chordata; class Actinopteri; order Spariformes; family Sparidae; genus Spondyliosoma; species Spondyliosoma cantharus. Next base: position 10,079 of record OMLP01024798.1, on the reverse strand, counting down.
TTGCCTCATAGCCTGTGTCATTACCTTGGTGATATGAGTCAGACCCCTTTGAAATTGGGTGGGATTTAACCTCGCCCTTTCTCTCCCTGGCAAAGTCACACAGCCTGCCAGTAACACTTTTTAATTTCAGGTGCAAATGACAATAGAAAGCGACGTGATTTTCTGGAAAACATGCACTGTTTCAAGGTTGTCTCATGCAGACCGGTACGCCACACAGCAGTCATCAGCATTCACGTCAGGAAATTAGAACACTGGGACTGTCTCGCAGCATTATGACTGAGAAAGAGCAGATTTCTCTCCACTGTGTGAGGGAACCATAAAAGAAAAAGAGAGAAACAGACAGAGGGAGAGAGAGAAAGGCTGCAGACTGCACTGCAGCGAGAACAGCTGAGTACAAGTGCAAACACATCACAATATTATTGAAGGGGCACTAACTCAAACTCCGAATTTTAATATTTACTATATTGATGAGGTAATAATACAAACTGAGAAATATTTATTTTTTCTTTACTTGCTGCTGAAGGTTTTAATCAATCCATCCTAATGCACACTAGCACAAGAGAATCGTTTCTACTGTTTTTTGCTTGTACCAGATAGCAACCAAGCCAGCCCTGTTGTGAAAAGCTGCTTGATGTGGTTTGGAAACTTCCCTCGAAAGACCTCATCTGTCAAATGAACAAGAAAGCCTTTACATTAAACGTGAAGTAAGTTTTATATAGAACTCCATTCATGTGCCTGAAAAGCAAAAATTCAATAAATGAGCTGAATGAAATATTTATCTGCACACTGATACGCTGAGAGGACATCTCTGTGGCTGTAAGCTACGTCTTTAACTAAAGTTCAATGATCCTTGAATGGATTCCACAGACTTTCCCATCTAGCCTGGTCCAGGTCTTTTACCAGACCAGGTCTTTTACAGGGAATGATGTGTCTTTAAATTGAAGCAGAAGAATAAAGCCAAAGAGCACTGACCGTGAAAAAATCTGTTTCCACATGTTTCGCGTATATTTCTAAGTTATACTTTCCTCGTTTGAGAATCAGTGCTTCATCGCCAACATTTTGTTTTCTCTTGCCTCAGAGAGTGAGTGGTTGATTTTTAGTTTTACTGATTACCGGTGCAGGGAATGAAATACTAGATGTTTTTGGGAAGGTAACTGAGTCAGAGAGGGTAAAGCTAACACGGAAGGAGCTAGAAACAGCTTCGGGTGTAGAGGTCTGTTTTACGAGACCCGTAGCGCTGTAGTTCTGTCAGCACCGGCTGATGAACCTGCTGGCCCATCAGCACTTATAGCCCACACAGGGGTGATAGTCATCAACCCAGCCAGGTTTCACTGCCACTCACACACATGTACTGCCAATATTATTGGGGAGAATAGGCTTTCCTCATAAAGGAACATTCCGACTCTTTATATGCCATGTGTTAAATGTTTAAAGGAGAGTGTAATTTCTTTGATCACAGCAGTCATTAGTGAGGTATCACTGAGTTAACTTGCTCTCTCTTCATATTCTAGCTCTTGAAGGGGTGGTGGACAGTGATACTCTGAGGATTGTTAAGACCTAATCTGTAATATATTTTAACATGTGATATGTTAAAATATATTACTGATTAGAAGTGGGGCATGGTATATTTACAGTACATGCTTAAATGCCCAAAATAGTTTTTGGCCAGATATGTCTATACATGCATTTCATGGCCTGTATACCATATTGACATTTGTACAGAAAGTGTCATATCCCAATCACACTACAATTTTATGACCGTCAAGGGGATGGTGGTGAAGTTACAGGAGACGGGGTTACCAAGCCGGTAACTGCAGTTCAGGTGTGCCTTTCGGCATTAAACCACTGGATAGATGGGATGAGGGGCCGTGTCATGTCCACATTTGTAAGCGAGACACCACTGGTCCATTTTTAAGGAGATCTGCAGCTGTGTTTGCTGGTCAAGGTATTTGTAAGTCAAAAAGCATGATGTTTTTCCTACGCTAGCCACAGCATAAGCACAGTGTTGTGACAAGAGAGAGATAGAAATTGAACCAAATAAAAGTCTCAACTTACCTGTGGTTTTGCGGAAAGGTTTCATTTAACAATAAAAGACTTTCTCCTGGCTAACGTCTACTTTTTCCTGTGTCAAGGACGTTCCAATAAAACAAAACCTTCAGCCATCTGGACCTCAGCCCTTGGCTGTGGGGCAGCCTGATCTGACTGCAGAGCCGTGCCACGGCAGGTAGTCCATCACACTATACACTGCAGGACACCAGGCTGGTTAGCAAAAGCAACACACAGACACTGACATAGATGAACCTTGCCTCTGTATAGTCGTCACATAAGGGGAGCTCCTTTTTCTAAAATTCACCTGTGTATAAAGAAACCTAATTTTCATCAGTCAGTGTTTAAAGTGCTTAAGAGGAGGGCAATGACAGTGTAGCTGAAGCCAACTACTGGTAGTCTCATTTTGGCTGGTAAAAGGATTATTTACTGCTCAGTCCAATAAGGCAGATGCTTTCCTACTCAGCTCCATAAAATCTGGCTGTGGTCACATGCTTCTTCTCTTTTACAATTCCACTCATGCGCTGACATGATTACATTTATTATTCAGTAGACAGAGCAAAACTTACACCGAACCATAAAAAAGCTTTCATTACGGAAAATTTGCATCCAGGCAAGTCATTTAATCTCTTTTCACTGAGATGATACCATTTACTGAATCATTAAGTGTAATTCATTTTACTTAATGTTGCTAAAAAGGTCAGTTATTCCTTAATGCTTTAATTATTGCATTTTTGTTGATAGATCTGGCTGCACTTATTATCATTCTGCTTTATTCCTTTCAAACAATCACAATCATCTTGAGTGGCGCAAGAGCTCAAGATGCAGTGATTGTACCCCTTCAAAATATTGCCAGGGGCAGTGTTGGGTGTAACTTGTTATAAAGTACTCTGATTGCTTGTATGTAATAATGCGTGATGTAACTCTTTGTTCAGATGAAAGAGCAAAGAGTGAGGGAACAACACAGGCTTAAATACAAAATTAGGAACACAGGTGAGCAGGAAGTACAAAGTGAAAAGGCTATAACTACAAAATAAAGCAGGAAATAACTAACCAAAAAACAAAACCATGACAAAGGTGATATTACACGTCTCAGAGATGTGAGACCTAAAATGAAAACATACTGATGTAGATTTATTTAATTGAAATAACTTTTTGCTTGACTGTTGAACACAACTTCTCATACTGCCATGTGGGTCCATTATCTGTTTAATTAGAGTATAGCCTTTAATCTAATAGTGATGCGTTAATATTTGAATATTTGATCAACCTTATTCAATCAACCTACAAGCTGCCCAGTTAAATCAAATTACACTCCACAGATTTAAACAAAGCTGATTTTACACAAAGATACTCATCTTTGATGTATATACCCAGTTTTTCTGTAAATCAATGTGTTGACTTTGATTGACGATTCAATGCCGCTGCCCGTTCTCTGTTTGCCCCCTGAAAAATAAATGAACGTTTGAGACGTTTCTGAAGACAGCTTGCAGCAGTTTATCCGAGTTCTGGGGTTACATCATCATTCACATCAGCTCAAATGTCACAGGCACGGCAAATAAAGTTAAGAAAAATGGACAACGGTAAAATTTGCAGCTGACAGCATCCTCGGATGCTGAGATCACTTGAAGCAAACAAGAAACAATCACAGAGCGGAAACATGATGATTGAAAGAGCACTTTATTTTGTTTACAAAGTCTCAGTGCTCCTAAAAAGATCTGAGTAAGATCAGATGAAGCATAACTGTATATCAAATAAAAACAGCCGAGCATGTTCCTTGATAAGATCTTTACTTATTTACTCCTTAAATCCCAACAAACCTTTAGTCAGTCATTATTGCTACAAGTTACACTAAGTTATATTGATAGGATTGCTGTTGTAAGAAAGACCTTACTAACTAATATCCAAGGGAACACAACTGCGTCAAGTTTAATGTCTGGCTTAAAGCGGCAATATGTAAGAATTCCTACTGTAGATGAATAGAAGTTTTGATATTATGCTTGTTATTACATAGCAGTAACCATAGTTGGGTTTTTTTTCTAATCCACCTACCATCTTATTAACACATCAATTCTTGTGCGGAGACTCTGGGAAATCACCTGAATGTCCGTTAAATAGATAACCCTCACCACAACTTTTACATTTCTATTTGTGTAATAATTAGATAAGATACAACCAGTAGTGAGTTAATGACTTAGTGAGTTTTATTGTTGTTGACAGGCAGGCAGCATGAGATGAATCTCCATAACTACATAGTAGGTCCTACACAGTGAGGCGTTGAACGGCTCTGTCAGAGGCTGCAACTGCAGGACAGGACTCGCTGAGTGATACTGACCGAGTTACATTATGTCCTAACCCAGATCTGACAACAACAGTGCTTCTGCAGAAGTAGCGACAAGGTTCATTGATTTCAATCTTACAACGACTGTACAGTTAGGGCGCTAGGTGGGCTGTCCGCTAACTATTACTATTATTATTGCACACTAGCCGTTAAACACATCTTGTACAGTATGAAACCCTCACATTTCACTCTCCCCCAGTCTTGAATCTTAACTCTCGGCAGAAGAGAATGAGCATATTTCCTATAATATCAAACTGCTTCTTTTGAAACCCACTGAAACATTCATAGTTCTTTAAATATTAAAACGTTCCCTCTTAACATTCGCTGAGAATTTAATATTTTTGCGCTACCAAGGTGAGCAGTGTGGCCTTTTTTTTGTTGGCTGAAGGTGCATAAATAAAAGAGTCTCATTGGAGGGGAACCATTCCCATATGGCTCCCTCAACACTGATTAATCAGGTTGATTAAAATAACGTGCGCTCTAGCTGGCGCGGCTGTTGTTTGCTATCAGGCTTCGTCAGCTCACATGGATCCACTTAAAGGCCTCCGGGTTGCTCAGCCGAGCTTAATGCTCTGTTTCAACTTTTAACAAGACCCTGTGTGGACATGGAAGCACTTGTCAATCAGATCGTATTCCGCAGAGAGGGGCTCGCCAGGATGACAAAGGGAAAGTGGAGATTTATTGATAATAACGCTGTTTACCAGACTAGTTCAAGGTTATGCAGGTTTGCTTGTCGGCCTTAGCTTGTGCGTTTGTCTTTCTCTGTTGATGGTTTCCACATGTAAGACAGCACGGGGGATGACTGGAGCTGTGGGGGAAGGGCGGCCAGATACTTCTGCCTCTCTTCTGCTCGGCTCTGTCTTTCAGATAGCATCTTCAAAGCACAAATACACACAAACCTGCGCACACGAACACACACAGCATCACTGTCACCAGCAGATGGGCACTGAGCAGCTTCATTAATCCTACTCCAGAAGGATCAGATAATTAGACACCTTAATTGGACTTTAAAGACTTTAATAAGTAAAATGCCACTTTTCGTCTCCAACACTGTCCCCGCTGAAGCTGTTCATGTACTCAGTATCACCGATCAGTTCCACATTTACCCGCGGAGCACGAGAGGATTGTTGTTTTGTGCTGTATTGTTATTGCTGTTAAAACTCCACTATAGCGGTAATCAGCTCCCAAAAGGCGATCCATGAGATTAAACTTGGTTTAATTGGATTTATTCAAGTGCTTGTTGTTGCGGGCATGGGCATTACATTAATAGAGACCCAGAATTTGGTCGGGCTCGCCTTTCTGCCAAACAGGGCATTGTAATCTTCCATAGTAATGAGTAAAAAAAAAAATGGAGGGTCACGTCTGGTGTTTTATTTGCATACACCGGAGCCGCGACACAAAGAGAAAAGGTAATAGGCAACCAGAAAAACTCAAGCTCATTAAACTCTCTTCCCCACGGGCAGGTGTTAATGCAAGAGAGAAATACACGGTTGGCTCTGTGTGTCGGCTGGCTGTTGCCCGACCCCCACTGTATCGGCATGGGACCTGAAGGGACCTCATTTTGCTTTCTGAAAAGATCACAGCTTGTCTGCATACACCGACATTAACAGGAACATAGCTGAGCAAGAGCAAAGGGAACAGGTATAAAACAAGAGAACAGAGGTTATTCAGGATAATGATGTGATGGAATAATACTTTTAGTCAATGGTAATGGAATGTAGTAATTCGTAATGGCGCCGCTCCAGGTGGCAGCCTATGGCCGCAGCTCCCATCGTGTTTTTTAACTTTTGTTTATTTGTTGGTTTCATTCCTTTCATTTGTTTTTTCGGATTAATCACAACCTGTTCATAACAGTTGTGACAATGGCTGGACTAAGTTTTGTTACTCTTCTCCGCGTTCTTCTGTTACTTTTTCCACTCTTTGTAACAGAAAACTTTGCTGGTAGTAGTGGGGGCATTGTTTACACGCATTGACACACCCATATTGGAGTTTCAATGTATTTGTGATGTTTTTTTTTTTTTCATGCATTTATCATTTTTGATGAATGAGACCTATTTACTCATACCAGTGATTGATAGTGCTGCCACCTGAGAGGACACATAAACAGACCTTAGTTAGACAGTGAAGAATAGCGACCCACGTGCCTTTCACGTTATTCCACTTCACGGTTCACTCGCATTTACACTCTAGCAGATTGATTCAGGTATCATACTATCGGTGCTCCTTCACTGATTTGAATTTGATCATTTACATGGTGATTACAATTTAGAGTTTTGTATGAGCTGGTGCTCAGCTGATTAGAGCCAGCCAGCTCTGGAGGAGGGAGTTCGTTCTCTTGTCCAGTCAAACTTGCTGGATTCATCTTCATTCTTTTTTATCAACCTGAATGCAGCTGGAGGATAGATGTTAATTTACTTCATGAAGGTGACAATACTGAAAGCAGAGGGAATAAAATGGAGAAAGAACCAGAGTCTCTGGTGAGTAGAGTGATTGACCTGAATCACACACAAATACACATTATCTGCGCATCTTTGCTTGCTAGCTCAAGGCTAATGTACAGGAAAGTAATCTGGCTGTTCGGACAGATAAACACAAATTATCTCGTGGTCGAAACTGCTTCGCTGGTGGTCAACATCATTAAACCAGCACTGCTGATGAAAATCTTTCTAACGTGACTCAGGCACACATGTTTACAGACAAGGTTTACGTTTTAGTTTTATTTAGGTAATATTTTATCACATTCGCGGACTTCTTCCTCACTCTCCCCTGGAAATTATAGTGACAGATGGTTTTAGACATTTTCTATGCAGAATTATTGCATGTAATTATCTTTAAATCAATGGATTTTACCCACCAAGTAGTCTTTTTAGACTTGGATTAGACACTAAAGCCCTTTATTTTGGAAAGTCTCTATTTATTTACTTACCTACTTGTTTATTGGAACTGTATATGAAGTGATGTTGGTATACAGCTCAGCTATTGTGACAGTCAGCTGCTTTTTAACAGCTCACATCATGTCAGATTTCTACATCGCAGTATGCCAGCTAGTTTAGAGGCGTACTGTAGTGTGATACATCATTCATAAAGTAAATACTCTGGCCAGCATAAATCCAGCTGTGCTCACAGGCCCTCGTTTGTGTGCCCAAAGAGTTTTGATTTGAAGCCAGCTGACATCTGCTGAGTCCCGAGGTGAAAACCAAGCTTGTGCGGATATTCAGTATAAATTAGCCACGACAGCCTGCTTATACAAATGTTATTGCTCATTTTTCTTTTCTGCACTAATTAGCAGTGATGTTAATAGATACCAGACCACACAAACCCGCGAACACAAACAACTCCCCTATGCTTCAGAGCCATGAACCCTTGGCTTTCTTGATGTTATTAATTGGAAACTCACATGCATCATGTTAGCATGGCCACTAGATTCATTTAATTGTGATCACAGTGTCTTACACCGGTGTCCACTTCTGCTCCAGAATCAATATACGGTTTACTGCAGCAGGAGCAGAAAATTTGCTGACAAGACTTTGGCAAATGTAAGTAATTGTTAATGACATGTGTAATCAGACAATCACTCACTGTTGACATTACCGATGACGGTGAACAAAGAGAGTCTGGGAGAGGATTAGTGTATGTGATCACGCAGGTAATCACCAGGTGCCAGGTTTGGGTCGAGCAATCTTTCAGTAAATAGAGTTTATCAAAAGATATGAATTTATACTCTCAAATGCTGCAAGTTTAATTTAATTTGTGAGTTGAATAGAAATCACAGGCAGCGCCTTGTTATTGGAAGGTCCCTGGTTTGATCCCCCTGGTTTGCAAGTTGAGTGTCCTTGGGCAAGATACTGAACCCCAAACTGCTCCTAATGTGCTGGTTGGCACCTTGTATGGCGGTGTATGAATGTATGTATGAATTACTGTTGTAAAGTTGCTTTGGACAAAAGCAAAGGCTAAATGCTCTGAAATGTAAATGTTTATCCATCATCATATTGTTACTATGGCATCATATTTCAGCCATCATGTGTTGCCAGGGTCAAAGAAATCTGCCATGACGCCTTCAGAATCGATAGTGCCTGGCATCTGTGGCTTAAAGTAAGTAGCAATGAAACTGTTGCTTTAACCAATCAGATTTCGAGTTGGCAACACCGAGGCCATCTAGCAGGCATCCAGTGACGTCAGCATTTTCACATCCTTTGATTGGATGGTCAGAGAGGTACTAGTCAGAGCCAGCAAAGCATCTACAGTGAGTACGGAAAGTATTCACACCCCTTCACATTTTCCACATTGAATTTTTTTACAGACTCATTTCAAAAGGGTTTAAATTAGTGTTTTTACTCATTAATCTACACACAATGCCACATAATGATAATGGATTGGATTTGTATGGCGCTTTTCAAGACACTCAATGCACCTGACAGGTTCCAGGTTCCATTCATTCACACACAGTCATACCGGTGGTGGTAAACTACAATAGTAGCCACAGCTGCCCTGGGGCAGACTGACAGAAGCGTGGCTGCCACTCAGCGCCTATGGTCCCTCCGACCACCACCTCAAACATACAGCAGTCATACACAGTCACACGAGGCAAGGTGGGTGAAGTGTCTTGCCCAAGGACACAACGACCATGATACAAGCGGCAAGGGCGGGGATCGAACCACCGACCCTCCGAACATTGGCCAACCCGCTCTACCACCTGAGCCACGGTCGCCCCGATGATATAGTATTCACACTCTTTATTTAGTACTTAGTCGAGGCACCTTCGGCAGCAATTACAGCCTTAAGCCTGTTTGGGACTCATGCCACAAGCTTGCCACACTTAGATTTGGGGTGTTCTTCCCATTCTTCTCTGCAGATCCTCTCCAGATCTCTAAGGTTGGATGGGGAGCGTCGCTGCGCAGCGATTTTAAGGTCCTTCCAGAGATGCTCAATAGGGTTCAAGTCAGGGCTCTGACTGGGCCACTCTAGGACTTTCACACACTTGTCCTCAAGCCATTGCTTTGTTATTTTTGCCGTGTGCTTGGGGTCATTGTCCTGTTGAAAGGTGAATTGTCGTCCAAGTCGGAGTTCCTGTGTGCTCTGGAGCAGGTTTTCATCCAGTATGTCTCTGTACACTGCTCCATTCATCCTTCCCTCTATCCTGACAAGTCTCCCAGTTCCTGCCGCTGAAAAACATCCCCATAGCATGATGCTGCCACCACCATGCTTCACCGTGGGGATGGTATTAGCCAGGTGATGAGCGGTCCCTGATTTCCTCCAGACGTGACGCTTGGCATTAATGCCAAAGAGTTCTATCTTAGTTTCATCAGACCAGAGAATCTTGTTCAGCATGGATTGAGAGTCTTTTAGGTGTTGTATGGCAAACTCCAAGCGGGCTGTCATGAGCCTTTTACTGAGGAGAGGCTTCTTTCTAGCAACTCTACCGTAAAGGCCTGATTTATGGAGAGCTGCAGCGATAGTTGTCCTTCTGCAAGGTTCTCCCAGTTCCTCACAGTGGCTGGACTCTGTCAGATGCTCCTTGGGTTCTTGGTAACCTCCCTGACAAGGCCCTTGTCCCCATGGCTCAGTTTGGAGGGGCGGCCAGCTCTAGGTAGAGTGACGGTGGTTTTGAACTTCTTCCATTTCTGAATGATGGAGGCTACTGTGCTCTTTGGAACCTTCAATGAATCAGAAATTTTTTTTGTACCCTTGCCCA
>OMLP01024793.1:0-13205 GCA_900302685.1 Spondyliosoma cantharus | reverse complement strand
TTACTTGATCAGCTCTTACTGTTGCTCTTAAACTTTTTAACGGAAAGGAAACAGCAGGTTTTAGTTAATGAAGCTGTGTCAAATGTCCTGGTTTCCAACACGGGCTCCCCCCAGGGGTGTGTTCTGTCACCACTCCTTTTTATTCTTTACACAGATAGCTGCAGGTCTCATACGGAGCGAAGCTGCATGGTCAAATTCTCAGATGATACAGCCCTCTTGTCTCTCCTTCAGGGTTCAGACGCAGACCATGGTAGCGCCCTACCTGCATTTGTTAATTGGTGTGATGAGAACTTCCTCAACCTCAACGTGACAAATACAAAGGAACTCATCATTGATTATAGAAAAAACAACAATATACCTAAGGCTAGCATCATTCACGGTGAGGAGGTCCAGATCGTTGACACCTATAAATATTTGGGAACTGTGTTTGACTCGCAGCTAAAGTTTGATGCAAACAGCGATTCCACTGTCAAACGCGGTCAACAGAGAGTCCACTTACTTAGGAAGTTAAAATCCTTCAATGTTTGTAACAAAATTTTAATCATGTTTTATCAGTCATTTATCGAGAGTCTCTTAACCTTTTCATTTATGTGCTGGTTCGATGGCCTCTGTGTGAAGGACAGAAATAGCCTGAACAGCATTGTGAAGGTGTGCTCCAAAATAATCGGAGTTCGACAGAATGACTTATTCTCCCTTAGGGTGAAGCGCGTGGTCCAAAAAGCTAAAACAATAGTTGACCAAAAGGACCACGTCCTCTCTCTAGAACTCAGATTAATGCCTTCAGGCCGGCGCTTTGTAGCGCCACTCAGGAAAACAAAGCGTTACTCTAAGTCTTTCATTCCGTCAGCTATCAGGCTTTTAAACCTCGACAGCAGTGTCTGGAAATGAACATTGTTGTATTGCTGGGGTATCAGTGTCATTGTTGGGTACCTTATTGATTGATTGATTGATTCATCCATTGGGATCTTATGTTTTTATTCTTTGAACTGTATAGGCTACTCATGCCCAGCCCATTGTGTCTCTTGGCATAGTCTACTCCTGTGTCCTGTCTTTTGTCTATTGTCTGTATATTTTGCACAGTAGGACTGCTAAATTGAATTGCCCTCTGGGATAAATAAAGTTGTTTGATTGATTGATTGACATGACTCCCTGTAAAACCACCACTGGTTTTTATATAGTAAAAAACTACAAAAAATTACACAAACAAGATCATTAATGCGCTTCAGAGATGATGTTAGTTGGATTGAGTTACCTTTGGACAGAGGCATGCTAAGCTAAATCAACCAAGTGTCAGCCCATGAAGCACAACACTATCTTTTTACACTATGGTTTTAGTACAGATTTCTCTAGTTGTACACATTATACAAACAATATATGTTAACTGTCTCCTGGCTGTAGCTTCATATTTAATGAACAGGTGAGAGAGTGGTATCAAACCTATGATCTTACTTTATGGTAACATTTTATAATAACCATCATTAATACATGGTAAATAAATAGTTCATTAACTGTTAACAAACATTGAAACTTGTATAAACCATTTAGAAGTTGTAATGGTTGATAAACATCAGTTGCAACTTTATAATCAGCATCCAAGTAATATTTATAGTTTACAATAACAATTGCTTAATAATTGTTTTATGGCAAATAATTAATTAACTATTCATTTCCCATTTATTAGCGATCATCAAGTGTTAGCAACTTGGTATTTTACCTAAAATGTTGAACTGTTCTTTTAATAAAACAACAGACAAAAACACATCCCAACCAGAACTACACAAAAGAAACCAGCGTGCCTCTCTTACTTTTGAAGGCTTTGGGTGAAGTTTCGCTGGTGGGCATCTTTGGAGCAAGCATGCGCTTCCCGAACACTTGAGCATCGAAGCTTGCATAATCGAAGGACACCTTGGAGTACTTCTCCAGCTCCCTGGCCAGGTTGGCGCGAGGTGTAGTTGGTGCCATGTTGGGCCTGTAGCTGCCATACTGAGGCATCTCCAGCTGCTTCACAAAGCACATGGGCCTATGAGGAGAACGAGAGGACGTCAGGGTGGGGCTGGTTGGGGGGGTAAAGAGGGGTGCCCTTCAGGATTAAGAAGAAATAAAGCAGGAAGTAGAATGGAATAGAACAGGCAGAGAGCGATGGTGTATAAAAAAGGATTGACACAATAAAGAGTCACACAATAAACATCAAAAACAAATAGAGAGAAGAGAAAAAAGAGAACAAGAGAATGAGAGAGGGAGGTAGAGTGACATAGAGAGAATAAAGATAGGGGCAACAGTGTACTTAGCAGGAGTGCAGCAGGATTAAAAGCTCTCTTATCAGCAGAGGGCACATTTGCATGTTGTACAGCATGGAATTTATGAGCTTTAAGCCCTCTCGTTTTCCTGGAGAGCCTGGGCTTTTGTCAGACCTGTTGGCGTAAATCCACTGATAGACCAGGGAGAGGCAGAGGGGCGGGGGAAGACAGAAAGACGAGAGGAGGAGAAGAAAAGAGTGGCGAAGAAAGAAGGGGGAGAGGTGAAAGAGGGAGGCAGGGTGGGGGTAGGGCAGAGAGGCAGGGGGAGTGCAGTCACCCTCATCTTTTTCACGGAAGCCCATGTCACAGTCTCTGGTCTCTAACCATACGCTCATTAATAAGCTACATGACCTGGCCTGTAGTCACTGCTGTCAGGGTGGCCTTCATACAGTTGCACAGCAAAAATACAAGCTCCCATCTGGAGGAGGATTCTTATGACAGTAAAAAACTTTCTACCACTGATCACAGGGGATTTCTTCATTTTTATTTATTCAACATGGATTTCTTTTAGAACATGGATTGCATAAGTAATTATTGAGCCCCATACATACCAGACAACCAAGCGCATTTTAATAACAATCTGAGAAGAGAAAAAAAAGCAAGCCATGTTTTAATCCTTGGTGCTTTGTCTGACCACTGATGAGGAATTCTTCATGGAAAGCAATTATTTTTCCTATCCCCTCGCAATGCCCCTACAACTTGCATAATTAGCTTATCAGCCGCATTATTAATTAAAATGCCAGTGAGGAAGAGTGTGGACTTAGCATAACATCCAGTGTCTGGCTTGTGTTAATTATCATTCTTCTAGCCATGATCATGCTGCCTGAACAGTTGGAGAGATGAATGGAGATAAGGAAATATCAGTGTTTGAGAGGACAGTAATGATTGAACAGCCGGACTGAATGTTTCAAGACTTTCTTGCTACATTGAGCCATTCAAAGGCTAGCTGTACCTCTCGTCAGAGACACTATAACCAAAGTCAGGATTGTCTCTGTGGTTTCTGTGTGGCCGAGGTGTAAACTAGTTAATCTCGAGAAGGACTGAGCTGTGTGGGGCTCTGATTGGAGGAGACAGCTTTCATGTGGCGAAAACGTTCATTTTGCCCAGAATGCCATGTCATTCACCATCGCATCTACGGAAGTGTTATCACATAAAGTGAAATAAAACTGAACATATCAATTATGAAAACAATTTGTTAAATAATTAAAATGGAGTGTAAAAGAAATTCAAAAAGCTTTATACTTTTCATTAACCTCTAACCAACTAGTGAAAAAAGAAAAAAGAATTCTCAGAGGTGGATGTGTCAATGTATGCCCAGGGCAGAGTAGAAGCATATAACATCAGACTATGCAAGGACTCGGTGGTTAGCTAGCTAACATGTATACATGGGCTAGCTGAAGCTAACTTTAACATATAACTACAGCACTATGGGTAATGTTAATCATCCATATACTGCACACTGCTGTACATCACTGTATGCACTCTTGTAATAGTAGCCAAAGCTTTTCAGCTGGAAAGATAATGCTAACAATGTTAGTTAGCTGACACTATTTGACATCATGAGAAATGTCTAGGATACAGCAGTTCAGTCCAAGACTTATTTCCAATGCCTGTCTTGCTGCAGATAAAAGAAGTGCTCGTAAAAAAGAAAGACCTTCTATTGTACCAAAAATTTCTCCATAACTGTTTGATTTAGAGGTCATTGGAGGTCATTACTTGAACTTTCTCATTTCAGCTTAATATTCCAGCAACTAACACAGGTGATGGAAGATAATCTAATGGTGAGAAACGTACAGTGCATGTAGCAAGTTACCATTAAAAGAGGTTTGTTTGCGGTATATTACATTTATAAAAGTCTTACTCTCATTGGACCTGAGGTTAAAAGAAAAGTAGAAGGCTTTATAATTCTTTTCACACTCTATTATTATCTGTCTGACAACATTTTACTATCCTTTGTCACAATTGGGGCTCCATACTTATCAAATGTAATAAGGTTGAGTTGTAAAAAGAATACATCAAAATGTTGTAAGCACATGATTGCAGACATTTTAATTACCAACCTCAACACTCTGTCATTGGGACATCCTTTAAGGAGCTCACTGCCTGGCTGAGAGAGATGTGGCTTATCTTGGCCCTTGGACAGCTTCTCTGCAGCAGCAATGGGGCATCCAGAAAGACTGGGGGATGAAGGAAGAGGAGGAAGATGAATGTAAATACAATGTAAATCTGCAAACACATAACGGAAATACAAAGCCTGTGCATAACACTGTCATCTGCAGAAATGCAGGTGTTCAAACACAAACACAGATCTACACAGATACTGTACTATCACTTATTCATGAATACCTGCGGTGGGTGTTACGGTTGCTGTTAACATGGCCCTGACCGGTGCAGCCAGGAGTTGGACACTTCAACACATTCTCATGCATGGCTAGAACTGGAGAGAAGACAGGCACACGCACACGCATACACACACACACACACACACACACACACACGCACACACAAATCAGTCACAGTGACAGTTATATATGTCTGAGGGTGGATGTCTGACTTTCCATCAAAATTAAAACATTCAAAGGGGCCTCTTCTCAGTGTCAGCTGTGTAACAGTGTATTATTAAATATTAAAGAGGAGTTATCACCATTGGTAAATGGTTTAAGTCCAGATGGAGAGGGAGACAACTCAGTGTGGAACACTTGTTTCCATTCAAAATAACATCTAGATCTGGAATTAGAAAAAATATACAGACCGTCCCCAGCTCACCCACACAAATTTGTCTTCCCTACCATCAGCAGAAAGAATTAAACAAAACCCTCCCCCACTCCCCTCCTAATCATTCCATCTTCCAAGCTGCTGAAGAACACTCACTCTCCGGGGGAATCCTGTCCTTGTGCGGACAGCCTGACAGGCTGCGGTGATGGGGGTAAAGACCGGTCACGTGACCTGTCCCATCACAACCGGGGGTGGGACACTTGATCTCCCTCTTCTCAGGCCTACTGCTTTCTGGATAGAGAAGAACAGCAGAGTAGATCATGATAGTAGGAGAGAAGGATGAGAAACAGAGTGATGAGAGGGATAGAGAGAAATAATGAGAGAAAAGAGCAGAAGGTGGGATGAATAAGGAGGACAAAAGCAAGTGGTTAATGCCATCAGACGGTCTGCTTGGCTGAGCATGAAATCTAGACATATTTCAGACAACTATATAAAAGCAACACCATCTGTATCTGCTCCTCATGTCTTATGTATCTCTGTAAATGTGTTTTAAGCATTAGTCTAAATGTGATTTGTGTGTTTCTGTGAGTGCTTTCAAGGATGAAACACTATCAAACTATATACTATATAAAATACTGGCGCTATTTTCAACGTTAACATGAACAAAGTCGACCTACTTATCCTGTACGCTTTGATGATTTTCAACTTCCTTGCTATACCTGTCTGACATTTTCAAGCATCTTTTTCAGATCTTGGACAAAACAACACCTGAAAACACATCAGGAAGAAATAATGCCACTTTAATTTCTTTTAATTAACTTCTCTCTACTGCTACTGGAGGTAGGCCAGACACTATCGGTGGCACTGGAGAGAGGAAAAAGGAGCAGGAGGATGGTGTGATGCTCTATCTGCCTGCAAATTGAATTTTAACGAGACACGCATCTCCTAATTAATGTTTAGCAGAACAGGAATGTCACCGCAGGAAGAAGCCGAGGCCAAGGAGAGGGCAGCACTACCAGGCATGTAATCACACTACTGCTATACCATGAGGAGCATGATAAGTGGGCAGCGTGCCAGCTGTCAAACACAAGGCCTGAACACATGCAGCATGTAAACACTCCAGCAGTGAGTGTGGAACAACCTTCCTCTTTCTCTCCTCTGTCTCTCGGACGTGTTGTCATCTCTCTTGTGTTCTCGGCCTCACTGTTGTCCCCTGTCGCTCTCTCTTCGAGCACTTCCTCTCAGCTCTTCAAGGAAGTCTATTCAGCTGGAACCACTTCATCAGCATTACAGTGGAGAAGGGACGATCTAGACAGTGCTCTGTGACTTATCGCTGTTTAATTGGTACACTGTTTATTTGTACACTCTGTTTCCTACCTTTATTTGAGCACACACCACCTTGTGCTGGCTTAGAACACTGTACACTAATCTACATGTGATCACATGTATGGCCCAATTATTTCTGTGGAAATTAACATTCAGGTGATTGATTACAAATCACTACTTACAATACACCTTTGGACAGATTTCTCACTTACTTTTCTTTTGTACTTTTGAGGGAATTATTGCTTTTCATTCATGACATTATGGTACAACAATTAACTCTCAAAAATGTGAAACTTCCTTGAGATAGGTAATCCATCAAAATGAACACATTGTCACCTTTATTGTAGAATATCAAGTATCATGGGACTCTTCCACTGACACATCTGACTGAGTTGAGGTAAACTGTGCTACGCTCATTTGCTTTAGTTAGGGTTAGGGTTACTCCACCATGAAACCATCAAGTGAACCTCACCCAAAATGGACCTTCTCTGGAGTGGGGCCAAAGCATGCCTGCCCTGCCCCCAAGTGGGCTGCAATGACATCTCACAACCACCACCAACCCGACCCCCTTCTTTCCCTCAAACAAGCCTGTGTTGCGGAAGTGCCTCTATGTGTATTTAGTTTCTCTCCAGTGTTCCGGTTTGTACTCTGCTGATTCATAATGAAAGCTTTTGAACAACTTAATAATGGAAGACTTTTGTTGTGAGGGATCTAAAAAAATAAACATGTTTTTAGCCTAATTAGCAGAGCTTTGACGAGCTATTCTATAATAGTGCTGTGTGGAGAAATTTATAGCCACTCCTTTGACCCCACTAGTATAGACAAGCACGTCATTAGTTAAAGACACACCTTCAAGGAGGTAGCCCAGTTTTCATGAAATACAAATCCCTGCTGTGCATGGCTGAGTCAAACCAAGTCAAGCCGGGTGAGCACATGTGCAGGGAAAAGCCCCATCAGATGGTGGAGCATCCTTGAATTCATCACCAAAATGACAGCCCTGCTTGTAGCAGCACGACCATGTGATGCTAACGAAGCTTTAACAAAATAAATAAATGAAGTGGACTAAATGTTCCTGATGTATTGTCTACCTCAAGCAATGTTTACGTCTTGAGAAATGTTGGAGCTCTGCACCCCCCTCTTTGTTTCCTCTCCCTGCCCTACCTTTGCCAAAGTAGCTCTTGCGGATAACGTCCAGGTGCTTTGGCCTGTCATCCATTGTGAAGTATCGCTGGTGGTGGATATCTGGGGCGCAAAGCAGTGCACTGGGCCCGGCTGGCTTCACCTGCTCTGCCTTCAAGGCGATGGCTTGCTCCAGCAGGCCCAGGTTCCCTCGGGTGATGTCAAACATCTCCGACTCGTCAGTCACCGTGGAACGCTGTGACAAGCTGTCTTCGTCATCATGCTCGTCATCACCGTCCATGTCATCGAATTCTTTCTCCTCTGATTTATCTGACTGCACCTCGATAATGTCGGGAGAGGCTGAAGATGAGACTTTGTGGATTGTATAGTTCTCACCTCTGATGTTGGGTAGGTAGTCCTCGAGTGGACTAGCCCCGTGGGAGCTATAGCTCAAAGGAGGACTGGCCTTGTAGTTTTGAAGCGGGCTATGCTTATGAGAGTCATATTTGTCAAGTGGACTGGCTCTGTTGGTGTTGTAGTTTCCAGGGGGACTGGCTCTGTGGGATTTGTAGTCCTCCAGGGGACTGGCTCTGTTGTCTTGGGCCTCAGTATGTGTTCCCTGAGCTGCTGCAGTGCTGGTGATGGTGCGGATGGCAGTTGGCACATCAGAAATGGGCAAAATGTGGTACACCTCCTTGTGGTCGTCCTCAACCTTCTCCTTCTCCTCCTCTTGTGCTGCTGGAGTGCCCTGCTGTGCTGGCACTATCATCTCTTCCTCTTCTTCCTCCTCCACATCATCTTTGATCTGCTCATGGTGGACATCATCGGTCAGCTCTGGCTGGTTCTCCTGACTTATGTGGTTGCTTCTGTCTGGGCACTCTCCATGCTCTTCCTCCAACTCCACTTCAGTCACCTCCATCTGCAGAACAGATGACTCTTCCAAAACTTGAACTCTGTGTGCCACCTCCTCCTCTTCCCCCTCATTCATATCCCCCTCCTGCTCACTCTTTACTTCTTCACCCTGCTCAGCTGCCAGCATGACAGCCTCCTCAGTCTCCATAGCAACAGGCTGCTGAGTGGCCACAGTTGGAGCACTGTTGTTGGAGACTCGGCCAAGGCAGAGGAGAGAGTTAGCCACCTCTTCGGTGCTCTGAGAGGGAGACTGACACTCATCTGCAGGTGGCGCTGCTTCGAGCTCAGGCTCAATGATCACACACTCCTCCTCTGGGGAAACAGATGAAGAGGTCAGAGCTGTGACACAGAGGAAAATGTGAGTCATGCACTGAGCTAAAGCTGTTGTCATCAATATCTTTTTCATCACTGGCATCATTGTCCTGCTTGCTGTGTCATTTACTGTGACCTCACAATGAACTAAAAACACCAGTCTGAAGATGAAAGGTAGCCATTTGGGTATGCTATTGCTATCAAGTTGCATTATGAGAAATGTAGAATGCAGCTTGAACAATACAAGAGACTTAAAATGGCTATACTGGACCCCACTGCTTTCCTTTTGACCATTCTTTTTTTAAATCTTGAGTTCCTCATATTGACAGAATCATTGGAGTACTCCTTTCATAAATAAATCTTTGAATGTATGGAATGTCAGAAAAGTGTCAACTTTGAATATCTTGTATTGTCAGAGTAGAAGTAGAACCCGAGGATATCACATTTACAATGGTCCAGTGTGGAGGAAAGCACTGCTGGAAGCACTGTATGTTTGCCGTTTTTGCTTGTTGCATAAACTTAAATGATTGATCAGTTATAAAAATGTGTTGTGTTGCTTGAAAAGCTCTGTAGTTTGGGTGACTCAAATTAGGGAAAGTTGCTCCATATGACAGAATGTCATACAGTATGCAGGCCAGGACAGAATCTCTTCAAGTGGGTCATGTTTATTTTTTCTATAGCGGTATCAGTGTAAAGATGAGGTGGAAGCACCTAATTCTAATTGCCAGAGATATGCTTGTATTTCAATGAAACTGTTTTATTAATCTATCTGTTTCTATTACAGAACTGTATTGTCTTCTTGGCAAAAGAACAAGAACAAGAAAGCAATTTCTATTTGCGGGTTTTCCCCGCTTGTATTTGGACTGGGTCTGGTGAAAATGGGGGTTTGAGTTAGATCATAAATCTATATGACTGATGTGTATGCAATAACAGAGAAACTGGAGGTAATAAAACCGTGAAAAGTACTGGAGTTTAGCTGTAGTGAACCTGTTCATTGACAAAGATGACTGTGGCTAATATCAGCTATTTTATCCAGCATACCTTCATTAGCTGCAAATGTGTTCTCCTCCTTTTGATATGCCTCTTCTTCCTCTTTCTCCTGTGTCTCATCCTCCTGCCCATATGCATGGCCATCCTTCATCAGGTCTTCAGTCATCTCCTCTCCAGCCACCTCCCTCTTCTCCTCCACCTCCTTGCTCTGTCCTGCTTCCTTCTCATCCTTGTCTTCCTCACCTTCAGCCTCGCTGCTGGCATCACTTTCTGCACTGAAGCCCTCGTCCAGGGCCAGTTTCAGGGGATGGGCCTTCCTCTTGGAGGCAGGCTGCTCTGTATCCTGCTCCTGCTCCTGCTCCTGCTCCTGCTCGGCCTCTGCTTCCTCTAGACGGCGCTTTCTGGCTATGGGGCAACCCAGAATGCTAATGGTTGTTAAGAAAGATGGAGAGGGAACCAAAAAGAAAAAAGAGAGAAAGGGTTCATTAAGATCAACAGGGGTTGTAGTCACAAATACATTCTAGCAACATATAAAACCTCATCATGTCCATGAGTGACTGTAAGCAGCATAATGGCGGGTGTGTATGTGTTTTTATATGAAGAAGGATGGAGTGGTTCTTTCTGCGTATACTATGAGTCAACAAATGTGGCCTGGGGGGGGCGCCATGCTGGCACACTCAGACATCACAACCAATCTCAGCCAATTGACTGGAACGTTTAATGAACAACTTGTATGGAGAGGGGGGCGGTGAGGCAGCAGAGGGTGAAATCCAATAAACCCCCTCTTACTCTCACCTGGGAGACGCCGAGGGAGATTGAGGGACGATCTATAAACAAAGTGCATCTGAAATTGCCTGCTGAATGAATACACATGTAAACAGATAGCTAATATCTGCCCCTCAATAAAGGGAAGTCACACGTGAGTGAGCTGCCCCGAGTCTCACAAGGTCTCTGAAGACGAGCGATACAGATGAGGAGGGAGGGAGAATGAAGTTCGAATCAAACCCGAAGAAACCACATTTCACTGCTGTCCACCGCAATGTTTCATATTTAGGTTTAAATGTACAAGCTCTGGGAGTTAGCAGCTTTCTCACTTCGATTTGAGTACTAAAAAATACATAATTAATGTGCCTATTTTCAACCTTAGGGGTCATTCAGTATCCTTGAAACTTGTTCATATCATGATCACCTAAAATTTTATTTGATTTAATACCAAAAGATAAAAATCAGTACAGTAAGAGTCTCTTATAGTTGTGATTACAACCTTATGTCTTGTGCATTTGTGTTCTTATGTTTTGCTCAAGAAACTGAGGAAATTCATTAAGTGATTGAAATGCACCTCAGGCCTCATTTAGACCAAATCAGGCTTTGCTGCGATCAGTGCAAGGTTGTGTGACGGTTTGGGAGGACACAACTGAGAGAGCATCTACTTTGTTTTCCATCCACAACAAAAGAAACATTTCAGAAATTCAGAGCAATTTGGCAGACCTCTGACTGTTCATGCATGTTTGTTTTTTTTACCTTGTTGATAGTATTGGTTTCACCATGACACCTTATTTACACCCATACGAAATCATGAAAACCTTTTATTAAAAGTATTATTAAGCAGCAGGCTATATTTATAGTGCCGTTTAAAACTGAGTGTAAAAGTTTGAGAAAGGAGGACTGGAGTTTTCACTGCAACGTCTAAATAAGGCTTGTAAGGATTAACTGAATGTATGATGAAGGGTGCAGTGCATGCTGTTATTCTATTTAACAGCATATTTAAAAGGTTTTTAATGACTATGACTCTGCTTTATGTAGTGAAAAGTGTAATGAAAAAGCAAATATTCCTTAATGTCAAACTATTTCTTTACTCCTTTAAAAAGGTGAAACATGGTTTCCTCCACAAAACAGATGCTTGTATGACAGGGAGGACGAGGAGGACAGACAGACAGAGGGTGGGGTTTTAATCTGCCCTACCTTCTGTGTCTTGAGTATCTCCCACTGATATGGCCAGAGCCATTGCATCCAGGGGTGGGGCAGCTGGATGGGATGGATGGAGGTTAGAGTTATGTTTAAGACACACTGTATTTTAGTCCTATGCAGGAGCAATGATAACCACAGGCAGTAAACAAAGAAAATTAAGATAAATGAAGCAAAGACTTGCAAACTGAGCACACATGTCACACAAATGCACATGCACCCCACCCCCCCTCATCCAGCAGACACATATGCAGGTGGCATCAAGCTGGAGAGAACATAATATTGTATGTCGTACATCAACCCTGGCCTATATCCTGTGAGTATGAGCGATAAGATCGGCAGGGACCTGCTGTAATTTCCCCTGCTCTGCCATCCTCACCACTCATCGTCAGGAGCTCTCTCTCCTCTGATTCAGGTTGCTATGACCCCTCAGGACGGCTCATTTCAATTCTCATTAACTTCCCCCAGCAATTGCCCTTTATTACTCCAATTATCCTTATTATTAATTTCACTTATTAGAAAATACTGCATTTGCATTTTAAATGAGTTGCTCTCTGATCTCTCTACCATTTCATTTGTCCCAATCCAGAAAGCAAACGGTTACATTGGAGATCTGAGCATAGATCGATGTTTGCAGGTGAAGTGTGAGAAAATTAGAGAGGATGAAAAAATAATTTAGAAGGAGGGAGAGGAAGGCAGACAATAGGCTTCATGACCGGTGAGGCGTTGAAAGTCACCAACTGAGTGGAAAAGAAGGAGGAGAAGTTGGAAGGTAGGGCAAAGGAAAACAAGATCACTCGTCACTATCCTCTCCGTGTTCACAGCAGGAAATAGAAAAAGGCTGTCAGAAATCAATAGCAGCCTGTTGGAGGCATTGACCACGAGCAGAGATGAGCTGATGATAAGAAATTTAAAAAATAATGATTTACAACATCAACTAAAGAAGCCCTGAGAGTGAGCCTGTGGTGCTGTGGATGAGGGTGGGGGCTTTGCTGTGAGCATAAAATAACTTTATGAAAGGGGTTTGCACAAAGATGAAGGTGTTTCCTTACCTCAGCTCTTGTCCTACGAGCTCAATAGGAACTGAGAGTAAGGGAAAGAGAGGAGGGGGGAGGAGAACAAAGATACAGGGAGGGAGAACAAAGGTGAACTACTGATCAGAAAGCAGCTCTGCTTAAAGAAGCTCAGATCAATAAATCACAAATTCATATGAATCCTCATAGAGGCTTACACACTGCATGATCAGGTGAAAAAACACCTGGACACACACACACACACACACACACACACACACATACACACACACACACACACACGCACACACACACCCACACGCGCACACACACACACACACACACACACACACACACACACACACACACACACTTCTCATGCAAACATACCCACAAACACATGTTCACAAAGCAAACAGGAGTGTAAGTACTGGCCTGCACAAAACACACTGAATAACCCACACACACGCACACACGCACGCACGCAAACACACACACACACACACACACACACACACAGAAACACACACACTTCTCATGCAAACATACCCACAAA
>OMLP01024791.1:0-13547 GCA_900302685.1 Spondyliosoma cantharus | reverse complement strand
GGAGCTCTGGAGCTGTGAGGCTGTACAGGCTGGATGAAGTGTGTGATATCAATTTATTATGTTAATGTAGCTCACACAGCTGAAGCCCAGGGTGGGGGTGTGGATGTGTAAAAGTGTGTGTGTGCATGAACAAGCTGCACATACGTGTGTGTGTGTGTGTGTGTGTGTGTGTGCTTGGCTGTGTTTCTGAGTGTGTTGTGGCTGCCTGCTTTGTGTGCCGCTCCCGCTGTGACAGATGGAGCGCAGCCCACGCCCAGATTAACAGACCCACATTAATGAAATCAGGGTTCTGCTCGCTGTCTAACTCTCACTCCCTATCCGTTCCTCACTCCTTCTATGTCTTTCTCCTCTGTTTAACCATGGGCAAATAGGCATTCAGAGAGAATTGTGCAGAAACGCAGCCGTCCCCTGGAGAGATGGGCAGGGAGGGAGAGACAGCAACGAGGGATTGAAAAGAAAGAAGGGAACGAGCAGTGGAGGATGAGGTGGATGGGGAAGGTAGAGAAGCGGTGGGCATAAACTGTTTGGGAAGGAGTGACAATGAGTAAATCAAAGTGATCGAGTGTGGCAATGGAAGGAGAGGAGGCTGTGTGAGGCTGCTGTTGCTAGGGGAGAGTGGTTAGACTAGATGGGGAGAGAGAGAGAGGGAGAGGGAGGCAGAGCGAGCTTGCAGCATTATTCTCCATCAGCACAAGCACTGTCACCACGACTCCTACCAATGTCCTACTGCCTCACTGGAGGATGTAGTTTCCACGGCAACCATTCATGGCCCCTAATATTGGCAGGAGAGCGAGGAAGGGAGGGGAAGGGGGAGCTGTTATATAGTGGGGAGTGCGAACATATGGTGTGGGACAAAAGGTGCTGAAGTGAAGGAGGAGGGGGGTTAGGGTGGAAAGAAAAAGTAGCATCAGGAGGTGAAGGACAAGACTAAGGGAGGTGCTGACTGAAATCCAAGTACGTGAGCAGGAGCGACAGGACTTAAAGGAGGAAGGGATGTGTTTAGAAAGTGAGAGTTGGAGGTAAGAGGTGTAAAGTGAAGGAGAGAGCAGGGGAGTGAGTAACAGGAGGAGAGTGACCTACATTCAGCGGGGCGGTGGTGTACTGCAGAGGTGGATGCAGGTTGGCTGTTTTTCCGTATCACCCCAGATCGCTCGCACGCACACCGAAAGGTATTCACGGAGGACCGCAGAAAGACAGTTATGATTAGAGTTAGCAGTAATCAACTGCAGTGGGCACCTGTCAAGGCAAAAATAGACCCGAGGGTGGAGGCAGAGGGCCAAGTGAGAGAGGGGAGAGTGTAGTGAGATGGTGGAGAAAAAGGTGGACAGGAGGAGACTCTACTGGGGATTCATCTGTCATTTTTGCTCCTGCAGTGCCTCAGGGCTCGACCAAATGATCCGCTATGTAGCATCTAAGGACCACGACATCATCTATTTACATTTACTGTATCTTTGTCAGCCTCATTAGCATGAATGTGTGAGTTTCTGTGAGTGATTTCTCTGAGTGGTGGGTGAAAAGAGGCAAAGAGGATGAGGTAAACACAGGCAGTTAGTTCAGTTCAAGGCTGTGTGTCATACTTCAGAGCTGTAGTCTTTTACTGAGGATGTATTTGATAGGAAAAGATTGTTGTCAGAGTCGAAAAAGTCTGGAAGCTGCCAGAGACTTTTCACTGTTTCTGGATCCCTCCGCCCCATCTGCCTCCTGTTCTCCACTTCAGTTATTTGCCTTCCTTTATTGTCACTCATTTTTGTTCCCATCCTTTGCTCTCTGAGTCTTTAGATATCTTGCCAACTCTCTTTCGCTTTTCTCTTCCCTCTGGAGAATAAATCAATTTCTACTTCTCCATTTATTATTTTAGGACCTACACGTACTAACATATACACGCACAGAGACACAGGCACACACACACGCACACACACACACACACACACACACAATGTGCATATGCAGAGTCATAAAAACCAGCAACCAGACATTATTACTGAATCAGTTCCGCAAAACAACTGTTTTATTTCTTTATTTTATTTCCTGTTAGCAGATTCAGGAAAATATGGTAATTTGTGCAGGGCAGGCACAGAAATGTCTTCCTCCATCACTGCACACAGACACATGAATAGGAATCAGGCTTCGAACAGACAGCAACATCACATTTTGTTTTTTATCAAAATGAGCACACGCTGCAGACACAGGTGCCATCCTGAAGATGGGTGTGGCACCAGCTGACTGTCATAACGATCACAGATTTCTCCACCACTGCAGTGTGAGCGAAAAACACAGAATCGCACCTTCAGGATCTTTTTAAAATCTTTTTCTTTCTCTCCCTCCCACCCTCCGTTTTTGTTGGTGAGCATCGTGTTTCATATCTGCATCCTTGCACTTCCTGGCCCCTCTCCTCATTCCTCCTCCTCCTCCTCCTCCTCCTCCTCCTCCTCTTCCTCCTCAGTGCGTTATGTAACGCTGCACCGCGCTCCACTGCGCTTCTGCCCAACTGGCCGATGCTAGGGCGAGACAAGGGTATGAATAAAGTAGACGTGGCAAAGTGGAACTTGGGTGATTTAAGTGGCTGTGAAAACCTTGGCCGGCACAGGGGAGCGAGGGGACAATCAAACACAGAGACACCGGATTGAAGACTCAGACTCGGGGGAGGAGATGTGCAAACAATCACAGTCTGGCATGCAAAATTATTGATTATATTCACTTGTGTGTAGTGGTAGTTAGATACATGGAGAGAATAACAGAGTTTGGGACAACAATCATCACAATGAAACAAATAAACCACCCTCGTCTCTAATGTGCCTGGAAGCTATCATTGACGGACAAGCTTAATACCCAATCACATTAATGTAACCATAAACACTGATAGGCGTGATTAGGACTCTTGTCAATAACTGGGAGGGACGGGTGTTAGCTGGCTGAGTTTTCACGCAAGATTAGATGAAAGGTCAGGGGAAATGAGCGATAGAGAGAAAGAGGGAGGGTGGCGAGGAAAAGAGAAGGGGGGCGGGGGCTCTGTGAGAGGAACAGAGTGGAGAGAAGAGAGGAAGTTTTGCTCTGCAACAGCCATCGACAAATCAGATTGGAGCGATGGCCGTGTGAGGATCAGTGCTGGGCAAGGTTAGAGTTATCATGAAGGACGAGATGCAGCGAAAAAGCGAGTGAGAGGTTAAATACAGAGCGAACAGATGCGTAGCTGGCATCACAGGTCAGAGCCCATATCGTCAGTGTTGTCTGTAACATCCAAACCGCATATGTTCTTGGAAATGTTTTTACAAAGTACAAAAGAAACCCCCTCAAAGCAAGAAAGAGAGCAAGATTACGATATGACCTTTTCTGTTGCACCATAGTGTAATACAGCCAGACTACAGCGTGTCCCATGATTTCTTTTATTTTTGAAACGCAGCAGCAGACATTGACCCTTTTCAAGAGAGTTAACTAGACCCGTCTTACCCTTTTCCATCTGTCTGCTCTCAGCATGAGTCATCACTCTCCAGGGTGTTGTTTTGTTTGTGGATGTAAGTTTGCATCGGGGCCACTGGTGCCTCATCAAGTTCCCACATCGAATTAGACAAGTAATTTCTTAGAGGCAAGACGGAGGACACTTTAGAGCAAAGCCTCACCCGCGCCGGAGTATTCTGCATTTTTCATTTAGTGTTATTGTGCTCCTTTCCTTCTGTTTCTGCC
Source organism: Spondyliosoma cantharus (assembly GCA_900302685.1). Taxonomy (NCBI): domain Eukaryota; kingdom Metazoa; phylum Chordata; class Actinopteri; order Spariformes; family Sparidae; genus Spondyliosoma; species Spondyliosoma cantharus. The sequence goes on along the minus strand of OMLP01024791.1, from coordinate 9,866 downwards.
TTCTTACTGAGATTGTAGAATCAGGGTCATGTTTCTGCTTGGGGAGTCAGATGAGGACTTTTCAACTGGGGGAAGACTCTGGCCTTGTAAATGAAAGTGACTCTAGCTGTCTCTGTGTCTGCATGCGAAGGAAACAGTGACTGGATTTAGCCTGTCCCGTCCTGATCTTCTCAGTCTCTTTCAGTCAAATTCGGTCTTCTCTCTGCGGCTCTTGCAGCTGTGTTGTCGCAGTCAGTGAAAGTATAGGGGCTTTTTGGGGAATAGTGATGTGAAACAATTGAAATGCACGACCCACTTAGTTTTTGTTTTTTCGTTGGTCCCAGGCTGATTTATCTTTTTTAAATAAATCTGAGGGAATTAAGCATGATACAGCAATGACAATTCAGACTCAAATCTGCCAGTTATTTTCTCAGTTAATCAGTTAAAAGCTTGATCTATAAAGTATAAGAAAATTAAAAGTGCTCATCTTAATTTCCTAATTCAGAAGGTAACATCTCCAAATTGCTTGTTTAGTCCAAAACCCAAAGCTTTTCAATTTACAGTGTTGGTTAGTCAACAACTTAATGAATCGATTTATCATCTAATCTCTTATTCAGATTAAAATCAGTTTCTTTTATGTTTAATAAATTCAACTAAATGTAATTTTCTGCATCAACTTGGACGATTTCCCTGCAGTAGGAGGAGCTTTACAGCAGTGCAGTGCATGCCGCTATGACTGATTAGGATTGAATGCCAAGCAGAATATGTCATGTTTGCGGCGGATGGACTCCATGAACCCTTCACTGTGAGGAGAGCTGACCAGCAGATTGTGATTGAAAATGGAAGAATATGTGAAGGGAAAACAAGTAAGAAGACTGAGCAAAGTATGAGTTACAACCAGGGATAGAAAAATAAAGAGGTTTGGGGTACATTATATTCAAAACTCCATCTGACAAGTCTACACATTAACTCCATATGAGACTCGTGTGGAGACTCACTATGTCTGCTATCACCCAGGTCACCATAATTGTAAAAAATCCAGCTAACCCCCGACAATACATTCATATATTAGTCCGAGGTACATAATGCATCCTCTTTGTCCAACTATATTTCGGATGACAGTTCACTTTGTATAAGAGATGCAGCAAAGTAGCGAGCTTAAACCGAACATAGAGTGTATTTTGAGGCTGGCCGGGTACGATAAGATTGGAAGCTGGTATTCTCTACCCTGGGTAGTGCATGAGGTCAGGCTTCTACTTCCAGACAGTGTTCCTTCTGGTTGGATGGAGCCCGGCTTAGTTAATCTCCCCCTTTGGAAAGAACTCAGAAAAAGGAGTGAGGGAAATAAAAGGAATATGTGAAGCAAGTGTGGCAAGTAGGTCGTCGCTCTGAGGGAAGAACCCAAAGTGACTGCGGTCTTTCGCTGCTTGTCTGTGCTAAGTTTTGTTATATGCCGCACATAGACGTTAATGTAACGACACAAACACCTACGCAATGAAGTGACGGTGCCAGTTGTTAAATTATGACGCGTTTGCTTTGTGCCCAGCTTTCATACCAGTTTATCGCTTATGTAGATGTGACTGCTCTTTTAACCATGTAATTCATATGTGGGGACAAGACATTTATTTTACTGGCAGACCAGTAAGTTTAACTCCTTGAACACTACAATTTATCTGATAAAAATAAAATGCTGCTGTTCTCGTTAAATAGTTCACTTAAATTCTACTTAAATACCACAGCTCTTCTTTATCACCTATCTAAGCTGTTAATGTAATGATGAAGTGTTTAATGTTTCATCAAACGGTGCCATGGATGTTAGCTTTGGCCAGTAGGGAGCCTTTGATTCATTGCCCGCTGAGCTGACTCTCCCATTAAGTTCCACCACCTCCCATCTTTTATAGCATGTCCTGGCTCCTCCTCGTGGAATGCAGCTCATTATTGACCGATTAGATTTATTTATTTTTTTGCAGTGGTTGCTGAGGATAACAGTGAGCTCCGATTGTTGTCAAAGTGCTGGCACAGTAGGCCTGATTTATGTATATACGTGCTCAGGGCAGTGTGCCTTTTGTTTAATTTGCAACAGCTAATTTTACGGTCAGCTGCTGAGATTGCCTCCCACATGCATGCTCTGTGAGCTCAAACGGTGCCATTCAGTGAGGGATTTGTCTGAAGAAAAATAGATACACTGATACTAAATAGAGATGCTTGTTAATTTCAAAACAACAGGCTGTTGTTGTTGTTGTTGTATATACACAGTTATATTTCTAATTGAATTAAATCATGTAAATTACAAATACAGATCATGAATAATTTGTATTCATATATAGAAAGGTTTGTGTAGCTAATACAGCAGGAGTCATTAAATTTACATCTAATGAAATCAAAGAGAGATGGAAGCACTTAAAATGATACAGTGCAATAGCAGCTTCACTCAACTTTAAATTCAGGGAATCTGTATTTAATTAACATCCAGGCTGCATTATTTTTTATAAAAGAATAACAGTTTATTAGAAATAATATAATCGTATAAAGTAGGTTTTGCACTTGTGAGACTTCCCACTTTATGCCTGCTCATATTTGCACCTGCTCTTCAGAGGCAAATACATTGCCACATAAAACTGACCCGTAAATTGGGGGAACGTCTGTAAATGCAGCAGAATGTGTTCTGTCAACATCTCTCGTGACATCTCCTCTTGTTATTTGATCAATCTTCACTTACATTGGCATGCATGAAGGACAGACACAATCTGTACCTCATTTGCAAGCAAATTGTACTCCGAAGCTGGTGCGCCGTCATAACAACCATTTGGTTGCAGAATACATCACAGATGAGATGCAACAGGATCAGTAACTCTCACTCGGCATGCCTGAAGCATTCTGCTTTTTACATTACAATTCAGACTGTGTGGAATATAATGCAAATATTGAAAATTCCACGTTGTCTTTGAGTAAGAAAAACAATATTTGTTCATTTTAATAACCACAAAAGCCAAATAGATAGCAAATAATAACCCGTCGTCCATCTCTCTATGTTTCTTCCAGATGCTGAAGGAGGAGAGGTGTCCCCCCCAATGGGTGCTGGCGTAGACAGCAACAGCTGGCACTTTCGCTATGGCCCCGGAGGTCCTGGTGCACCCCCACAGCACCTGAAACCAGGCGAGGTTCCCCCAGAAGCCTTCATCATCCCCGGCTCCCCCGCCATAATATCCATCAGACAGAACCAGGGAGGAGAGGACGACAAGAGCGATTTCATCACCTTTGGGAAGAAAGAGGAGGCCAAGAAGAAGAAAAAGAAGAAGAAGGAGAAGAAAGACAAGAAGGATAAGGGCAAGGATGATGGAGATGAGTAGAGGAGCGGAAAGAGAAAATAGCAAGAAGAAAAGGGCGTTGTTAAAACAGAGGTACCAACCAAAGTCCACTGGGCAAAAAGAAAATGTGAAAACTACTATAGATTTTCCAATTTGTTACCTATTTACACTGCTAATATTTTAAAGCTGTTTTTGTTATCAACCTGGCCTTACCAAGATTTATTTTACCATCAGTCCCTTACTGAGGTAAATTATTGATCTTGCCTTGATAAACAATAAAATGATTGATTTTGCTCCACGCCCCTATGTGCCTATATACACCCCGAGTCAACTCATGTCAGGCATCTTTCCCCAAAAGGAAGGACCACTCTTTGCCCTCATCTTGAATTGTTACTCCTTTAACCCACTGGGCACGTTGGCACCTCTGTCTTACCCCCTCCCAACTATGATATGTAAACCATTCTCTCTGAGAGAAGACAAATACTTTGTACAAGAACAACAAAAAGCTCTGTGCCAGCTAAGGAAAAGAAGAAAGACAACGCAGATGGAGTCATACGTATGTCATCTGGAGCTGGACACACACTACTTGTAAATAGCACAGGAGAGAGTCACTGAAACTAAGGCTAACATGACACTGCTGCAGATTCCTCTGGTATTTACCAACAGTGTTTCCTGAGATCTCAATGAAACCACATGCACACACGCGCATGCTCACACATTCAAACATGCAAACGCATACATACACTTACCATGGCAAAGTAGACACGGAAAGCACTTGAGACCTAGAGAGAAGGAGGGAAATAAAAAAGGGGAGAAAGTCAACTGACATCAAAGAAATGTGCTTAAAACTAGACACTGCAAGCTTTTGCCCTGCACAGTCGCCTTTGCGGTGCGCATGTGTACATCAACTCTCTCCGGATGGAAGCAGCATCCTTTTGCGATCACTCTGTATTTGCTCACTGCTTTTGAAGGACACAGAGAGCTTCATCTCCAACTAGAACCCCAACTGAGGAATGCAGAGCGCACCGGAAAGTTGGAGCGATGGGAAGGATACGTCGCATCCTCCTGAGGATCACAGAGGGGAGAGTCCAGTTGAGCTGGCTTGTGACTCCGCTTTCAGTCAGTGGATTCTGACGAAACCTTACAGAATATTAGGAGAGTCTTGAGATTTTAATAACACCTTCTCTGCTCCCCCTGCTGCAGCAAAAGCCTGATGCTTTCTGCTTTGAATGTTTGGTAGCAACCAGTCCTTACCTGATACCTTGAGTTTACAACTGCTCACCTGCTTGTACTTGCCCCCCAAGCTGCCACGAGCCATCCTCTCCTTCCCCAACTGCCTTTTTCCCCACAGTCACCCATCCCACTGACTGCCTCTTCACGTGATGATGAAGTCTGTGAACTCATTTTCTTCATTTATTCTCTAAAGAGATTCACTATTACATACTTTTTCTTTTTTTCCTCACAGCTTTAACTGCTTTTTGCGTGTCATGCCCTCCCCTATTTACCCCTCAGACACTGCCCCTAACCCCCGCTCTGACCCCCTGCTCAGGATCGATCCTGGGAACGGCCTGCTCTGAACATTGTGGTGTGCTGAGAACAGCATGGAGTAATGTGGATGAGGCCTGGGGAAGCCCAGTCGGGGAGTCAGGGGTCTATGCCCTGAACTCTTGTCAGATGTCTCTCTAAGTGCACAACGGTTCAGTGCTTTTAACTTGCGAGTACTAGAGTACGCTGTTCATTTTCCTGTTTGTAGCCGCTGATGAGAGGGGACCAGGTGGGATGAAGCAGGTTACAGGGGTGGAGGGCTGGAATAAAGCGAGGAGAAAGGTGCCATGGGCTGGCCCTCCCCCCCATGTACAAGAGAAGAACGATGTTCTCCAAATTGATTGTGTAGGATCATTGAGTCACATATTAGCTTTTTATGTACGCTGTAAATGTAGCGTAGAGTTTTCAGAGATTGTCTCTACATTAGTAATTGAAATCTGCTAAAGAAACGGGCATCTAAGGATTCCCATCCCGCAGCTACATCCCACCAATCCTCTCTCAGGAGGTTTTGAAAAAGGGGCGCACACATGCCTCAAGACCTGCTTCTGTTGGTTTCCCCTCCCCTGCCTGTAACTTGTTGCCACGTCCCCAAAGTTTTGCGGCTCAGTATGACGTCACTCCATTAAGTGGCTGCTGCATGTACTGCTCTAAGGAAACACATACTATATAGAGAAATATATATATAAATAGATAGATGGCTATGATTTTATTCTTTTGTATTATCATTTTTCTTCATTACTCGCACAGGAGATATTTGTATGTACTTCTGTCCGCCAAACATCTATGTACTACAATCTTCACGCTCCACAGATGTTGTATGGCATCCACTAAACCTCTTTAGATATTTGTAAATGCTATAGTGTGATACCTTTCAACGCAAGTTTCTTATTTTTCTTTTACCAACTATGATTTTTGCTTTTGAGAACAAGCAAAGCAAGAAAAAAGAAAAAAGAAAAAAAAAAACACTCTGTGTCCGGCTTTGACATGACGATCTAACTAACACTGTAATATTGTAACTGAAATATGTATGATCCTATGATGAGCTATCACTTCCCTTTCACTCTTAAAAAAAAAAGAAAATGACTGAAAAAAAAAAAATGTTCCAGTGTAAAAAAAACGAACGTATATGTAGTGTATGCTTGTGTTTAGTGAGCGTTCATGCTGTCATTCTTTCCCAATGTATGGTGGTGAACTATGGTGGCAATGTGCTGTCCTAAATGGACAAGCCCAGATCTGTTGTAAAACCTTTTTTTGTACACCCGCTCATCAACTGTGACAGTGAAGTAGTGAATTTCATTTATTTCATTTATTTTCTGACTTTTTTTATTTTACCTAAATGGAAACAGTGGTAATGTGTTTTGTTTATAAATCACTAATAAAGTTTTCTTTCTTAAAAATAAATGTCAATTTATTGTCTCCGGGACTCGTGTTGAGATGGGACAAAATACAGAATATGATTGAAATTGGATGATTTAGTTTAGGATTGTATTACAAATTGTATTTTTTTGAGTGAACAGCTCAACTGCAGTTTTTAAGTACTGTGTAATGAATGACACTTTTTAATTAAAAGATAGCCTTATGTAATGAAAACCTTAATTAAAATGCAGTATCAGTATTGTTCTCATTTTACAGTGTCTTTTATCTCAGGAGAGTTTCGAGGAAAAGGGGTCAGTGCAACACTACAGACGAGAGGGAAAGGATGAATCAGTAAGAAGGAGTTCATCTCTTCAAATCAGTGAAGGGCACAACTGATAAACTATCTACAGGCTACACATGCACTCATCCCACATCATTCTCTGCACTGACAAGCACTCAGATTTGAGACACAGGCAGAATGACCTGCCTTGCACTGATGCCTCATTTGTCCTTGTTAAAAGCCACAGCCACAGATGGTCCAGTCCCTTGTGAAAGGAAGCGTCCAGAAGCAGCATAATTTAATAGAGTGGCTAAGTAGATTTACTGTATCCCAGTGGGTGAGTTTGCACAAAAAAAAAAAGAAATCACAATAGAGAGACATCAGTCATGCTGGCCTAGATAAAATGCAACATTGATTATCAATACTTTTATCCAGCCATCCACTCTGGCAGCCAGTTCAATAGTTTCCTAAAGAGTCATTTAGAGCTCTAGGAACAACAACAGATTTCGCTTTGTGTTCTTTTATTTGTATTGAATAAACACAATTTTGTACTTATTCATGGCTTAGTGTCAAACCGATTTGTTTCTGCATTCTTATGTTTTTATACTGATGCTGCTGGAATATATAAAGTTAATGAAGTCTCCCTCTCTCCACCGCTGACTCTCATCTTGCACCCAGAGATGGGAGGTGGCAGGGAGAGAGGTTCAAGAGTTCATGTTTTAAAAAAAAGAAAACTGCTTTCAACAATGTTGCATCCCATTCTTTATTTCATTGTCTCCAGGAGACAAAAACTGTTTCTATGGTTACAGCTATTTTGGGAACCGTTTCTATGGCAACAGCCTCATATACTTAGCAAACACAGGGTTGAAACTGTGAGGTGCACGGTCAAGGTGTGTGTGTGGGGGGTGTGTGTCCTTTCATGTCCCACAGGCAGCACAGAGGACGAGGCTGCTGATCCGATGATGCAATAACAGAAACGGTGTCTGACATTTCACAGCAGATTCGCGGTAGAACAACACTTTAACAAAAACCACTAACGCCCACGTATTCAAAATGCCTACAGTTACATATTCCCATGAGCATTCACAAGATGTGCTCTGGTCTTTCTGAGTTTTGGCTCGTTTGAGTTATACAAACAAATTAACAAACAAGCGAACTGGCTCAGTGTGCAAAGACGTAGCCTGCAGTGTTTGGTCTGCAGAGCGGTGAATCTCTGGCTAATGAATATGGATATATATTATGGCAGAGTGAATAGAGACATGCAGGCAGAGCAGTTGGGCCACTGGGCTCACATTCTTTATAAGCTGTCCAGTCCAGAGAGATGAATCTATGCCACTTTATACACAACATACATACAACACAAACATAGACTATATTGTGTAGTGCATAAGTCTATCTTAAATCATGTGATAAGGTATGAACTGACCTATGGAGGAAGATCAAACAGTGAAATATAAATTGCAAAATGTGTCTAAAAGGGTCAAATCAGTTTACTAGAACTGAAGAGTACATGTGTTTGTCTTAGTGGGAGTGTTGGCTGGTGATGTTGCCAGCTGCAGTGACTCAGCACAACCATCATCCTGCTGAGGAAGGCAAATGGAGTGACTTGGCAGCAACCACAATGAAGATGGAGAGATTAATGTGCACAATAATTTTTGGCCCGTGGTAATAACAGCAGTACACAGCCTGTGTGTGAGGGCAAGTGCAAAGGAGTTAATGGAAACAGGGGCAGACAGTACGTTGAGAATTAAGTAAATTTGTTTCAGCCTGTCATGATTAATGCAAATGAGCTTAATTGGCCCACTGGTACCCAAAATATAAATTCATGAGTCCTAGTCCAATTGTGGCCTTAGTATTTGGTGTCTATCTATCTATCTATCTATCTATCTATCTATCTATCTATCTATCTATCTATCTACACTGTAAACCCAGATTTTGTTTCTAATTAAACTTATGAGAGATCATTACTTATTCTTTTATGTTTAGTAAAAACCTGCTGTCATTACCAAACAACATTAGTTGATTGTGCTATTTAGGTGAAAGATTCATTTCACTAATCAGGTTTGGCAGAGATAATTTGGTATGTTTACTTTCATGAGAAAGGGGAGGGGGCTAATTCAAAAACCTGCCTGGTCACGTGACAAGACCAGTGTCTTGTAACGTGCATCCAAAGGGCTCCACACACCTGGCGGGACAGCACAGGCACCGGCAGCACACGGTACCCTGACCGGGAAGCAACCTTATTGACCTTACTCCAAGCAGAATGGTTAGTATGTAAAATAACTATTGCAGCCTTGTTATCTTTGTGGGAATTTTTAATACCCCAACACTTTTTTTTTCTGTCTAATGTTAGTTTGAACATGTGCATGGTGACAATACATGCTTATTGCTAACACTAGCTAATGTCCACTCAAAAAAAGTGTCAGCTGAATGTTAAAGTTAGCTTAGTGTTAACAGTCTGAGGACGGCACACATGCCGGCGAGTTTGTTCGACTGTATCATTTCTATAACCGTCATTTTACGCAATAGAAAAGCGATTCAACCGCTGGCAAAGGAGTGTAGCAGGCGCTGTGGAGGTGTTTACGTTGTGGACACCGCGAGCTGCTTCTTGCAGCGCATTGATACACTCGACCCGTCCTTGGCCGCTCTATTTTCCCCTCTCACTCACTCTCACACACACACACACACACACACACACACACGCTTGTTCACATGCCGATTTTCTCTGTAACACAGGCGTCGTTTCGGTTCTATTAGCTTATTGTATTTAACAGAGACATTGCTGAGCTGAATTGTTGAGCTAAACGTTTTTTGTTTTCTATTTTTACAGATCCTTGTGGTGTGAGGATGCTGTGGAAGTGTAAGTATGGTGAGTTTATGTGTGAGCAGGGCCGCCTTAACCTTATGTTAGGCCCTGGGGCTGAGAGGTTTTGTAGGCCCTCCATCCCCTCGATTTATAGAGTCTCATTTTAAAAAAGTGTAATATCTAGGTAATCTACATCACAAAATGCATTAGTTTCTTTCGAGACATACAACAGGGAGTTTTCCCTCTTTGAGCCAGAAAACACCATAATATTGTTATTAACAGATCACTGAGCCCACTTGAGCATAAACACAATACACTTTATTAAACAACCACACACAGCAACTTATGGTGATAATAAAACCAAAATGTGTGAAACTATGATTTCAAACGATATTATGAAAAACATCACCAACCATCACCTGTCTGCACAAACATTAATAATAACTAATAACAGCATAAGCAAAGAACAGCAACAGATCAAAGTAGGAGCCTCTTCTCTGGCCTCGGCGGGACCTGTGAACCGATCAGATGCACCTGCACAGACACACAAACGCACTCCATTCAGCACCATCGATAGCAACATGGCCTAATG
>OMLP01024789.1:3554-19116 GCA_900302685.1 Spondyliosoma cantharus | reverse complement strand
TTTGAAGGTCACAGACAATTAAAGGATAAGAAATACTACTCGACATTAAAGGAACCCATCTATCCGGAAACCAAAAAACTGGTTCAACCAATCATTCAATCATTATTGAATAAAAAATTCATACATAAAAAACAGTACACTTACCTTCTGGGGAATCCGATCCCCCGACCCAGATTGTTTTACCTGCTGCCAAAAATACACAAAGAGCCAGCCAAATGGAGTGTCCCCTTTGAAGTTCCACCTGGGAGGCCGATTGTTTCAGACTGTGACAGTGAGACTTACTACACAGCTCAATACATTGATCACTTTATTAATCCCTTATCTAACAGACACACGGGTTACTTGAAGGATACCTACCACTTCGTCAACACGGTCAAGCAACTGCAGATTCCCTCCGACTCCATTCTCTTCACCATGGATGTGGACAGTTTATACACAAACATTGACATTGATGAAGGCATTAGGGCCATAAGGCACATTTTCTTTAAATTTACAGACAAAAGGAGACCTCATAAAGAACTATTACAACTCCTCGAAATCAACCTCAGGAGGAATGACTTTGAATTTGACAATAAATTTTATTTACAAAACAAAGGAACTGCTATGGGCAAAAAATTTGCACCGGCCTATGCAAACATTTTTTATGGCGGAATGGGAATCTTCTGCCCTGGCAGCCTGTGACAAAAAACCTTTGCATTATTATAGGTATTTCGATGATATCTGGGGTGTTTGGCCCCACTCAATGTCAGATTTTGACCAATTTGTTCTTACCTTGAACAACCACAACCCCTCCATCAAACTGAAGTCCATCACCAGCACCATCTCGGTGGATTTCCTAGATACCACCACCTACAAAGGAATTAATTTCAAGCATACAAACACATTAGATATCAAAGTATTCTTCAAAGAAACAGACACCCATGCTCTGCTATTCAAGACCAGCCATCACCCAAAACACACTTACAGGGGCATTCTCACATCGCAATTACTCCGCTTTCATAGGATCTGTACTCACAAAAGTGACTTTATGGAAGCCACAAGGACACTCTTCAGAGCCCTGGCCACTAGGGGCTACTCTCGCTCATTACGCCGGAAGGCCCTTAGCACCTTCCTGGACAAAAGGCCCGTTGACACGATGGAGGTAGTCCCCTTTGTCACTACCTACTCCAGGCCAGCAATCACCCTTTGCAGAAAAATTAAAGGACATTTTCAGGAAAAAATCATTGATCCAGGACACCTCCAAAACCACAGATTCATAGCAGTATTCAGAAAAAACAAAAATCTACAAGATTATCTGGTTGCAGCAAAAGTAAAGCCCCTAATTACCCCGAAACTCACAGGGTATGGGGATTTCTTCAAGCATGCTATGTGGATACGCAGCCATTCTAATAAAACAGTTTTTAAGACTTTGGCATGTGGAAATCCTCATTCCACAAACTGTGTCTACCTCATATCATGCCTTTCCTGTGGTATGCAGTATGTTGGGGAGACAAAAAACACAATTTTACAGCGTTTCACCCAACACCGATACAACATCCTGAGAAAAAGGGAAACTCACACACCCTTGATCGGCCATTTTTGGGGACATGGGTGGCCCTCGCTCCAGGCCACGATTGTCCAGATGGACCCAAATTAGACCACCGCAGAAAGAACTCGTGCTGAAAGGATATGGATCAGAAAATTAGAAACAATACACCCCAAAGGCCTTAATTTGAAATAACATCTTACCTGATCCTGAACAGGATGGCCCGTGCACTGAGTCCATCCACCCTCACTTTCCTAACCCCTACCCTTTCAGCAAAATCCAACCAATTCATTTCCTATGGGAAAACTTCAAACGCTGATAACTCGGGAACCGTAAGTGCTAGACACTCGGGACCGGGTGGCGTCTGACATAATTCCACCACGCTGAACTCGCCAGTCTTGGTCACAGGGTCTCTACGACCTTTCCTTCCCGAGATACAGACTTTTCAAACTTCAACATGGGCGTAACTCCGGAACCGAAGGTAACACCCACTTGAGGCAGGCAACAATGGAAAGCCCATAGTGTGGTACGGGGGGGTAGAGGTTGGTTTCATGTCTCTAGGATGTTCCAATCCAGAGTTATTCACTCTCAAACTTTGGTGGCCAAGCGGGTCACGGTCTTACAAACCCATATACCTAACCCTAATTTCTGAAAAACCCATACTAGCCCCGACACTTAGGCAAATTTCAGCAAAATCCGGCACCATTCATTTCTTATGGGAAAACTTCAAACGCTCATATCTCTGGAACCGTAAGTGCTAGAGACTCGGGAGTGGGTGGTGTGTGCCATAATTCCGCCACGCTGAACACGCCAGTCTTGGTACCTTGGTACGACATTCCTGGAGAGAGATACAGCAAATTCAACGTTAAAAATGGGCCTAACTCCGGAATGGAAGGTCGCAGGCAACAATGGAAAGCCGATACCGTCATACGGGGTAGAGCTTAGCTTCATGTCTCTAGCAGCTTCCAATCCAGAGTTATTCACTCTCAAAGTTTCGTCACAGGCACGTGACGATATTATAAACCCATATACCCTAAACTTATCATGGAGGGTAAAGCACAGACGAGCTGACTATTACAAAATACTTTAATATCTTCAACACACAGGAAACATACAAACACTTCACCACAGTGATAATGACTCACATCCACAAGACTGAACGATGCTGCTTTCAAGTTCTGTCAAAAATATCACTACTATTGAAGTACACTTCAGAAAATTGAGGCAAAGGACACAGATTTATCAAATTAAAATACCACAAAAACTTTTCCTACAGGATATATCAACACCCAAATTAATCACTCTTACTGATGAGTGACACTGTCTTACTCTTACTTTCTTAGAGGGGAGAAAACAGAGTTATCAAGGAGTGCTTGAAAGCAACATTTAATCGTGACTTCACAACACATTGAGGCATCAACATTGACAGATATTTTGTTTTTAAAGGACAATTTGACTTTTTTCGTTTGAGCCGTTTAACTTAAAATTGTGTGGACTTCCTCTTGATCATTTCCCAAGTCTCTAATCAGTCTTCAGATTGATTTGTGTCTTCAGACAGCTGATGATTACAGTAAATGTGTTTCCGTCCACATTAAATCTGATCTTAAATTATGGAACATGTTTGTGTGAAGACGGCTTGTTAAATCATATCTTTTACATAACTTACAAAACTCACTCATCTCTTATTGACAAACTGTGTGATATGACATCACTCAGAGACAAGGAGGATGCTGGGAAATGTTTTTCACACAGGAAATCATACAGATACGAAAACACACAAACTTTTACAAATGGAAATTTAACGATATGTTCTGTTTACATATTAATAACAATCTGCGGTTTACAATTAAACAGGGCTGTCAACTGCAAACCTTCTGTCTCCAGATTTGTGTTCTGAAGTAAGTGTAAACATTTTAAGATGTCATATGACAGCTCACACACACCAGGCAGTTTTGTGGTCCGGTTCAGTCCAGGATGTGTTGACAAAATCTGTCCAGGTATGGTTCAACAAGTGGCATATCAGTCTGGTCATGCTCCAAATTTTTTGGTCGAATTTTGGTGCAGTTCGGGAGGTCTTGAAGATGAAAGTTGTGTTGGTCCAGTTAAGAATGCGTTGGTCCCTTTCAAAATGTGTTGATCAGATTTGGTACGTTTTAGGAAATTTTGGTACAGTTGATCATGTCTTTCTTGGATACCGTCCATCTCTCAGTGTGTCTCACTCCAGGAGGTAACCCAGTGTTTGGGAGACTTCCGGTTCCTGGACAAGGAAAGATCGTCCTGGATTAAGAAACCGTCAGTTTCCGTATACTGCTGCTTCTCGTCCTTACCCAGCAGCCTTCCCTGGTGGAGTACCGCGGCTTGCCACGTCCTTCTGTGAAAGAAGAAGCCACACTGCAGAAAAATATACAGAGAACTCATATGTCCAAAACAGCAGCAGAAAGTGAAGACAAGTTAAACACGATGTTTATATTTACTGGTACTTTGCTGCATGTTTTCTGTATTTGCTACTCTGTTTTTAACGTGTTCACTCGGATGTGACGAGTGTACTCAGACGTTCATGTTGCCCTCAGGATGAAGTAATGTAAGTAAGATGAAGTAACCCTAACCCTAAGTATAAAGTAAATAACTCTGGTGACCCTCTAATTTTTCATCTAGCAACATCATCAGGTCAACATACAGGCATTATCTATCAGAAGGGAGAGTACATGTTCACCATCCTCCCCTCATGCAGACTAAGAATTATTCACACACGAACTATCATACTCAAACACCCTCTTCCCCAAAGCTGTGGACAAACTTTTGAAACCATAACCTCATCTCTCAAACACACAAGATGTTATGTGCTATGTTGCCCTTACTTCTGCTAAATGTTTACCACCTCTTGCACAATAACATATGTTCACTGTACAACTACTACTTATTTATTCACTCCTTCGCACTGTAACTGTTTGTTAGGTATTTATTTATTCATTCAGTCACTGCACTTTAACCATTTACTTATTTATTCATTCATCATATGTCAACAGTTAAAGTTCTGTCTACTGGCTAGAAGCTACTTCTTGGATATATTTTTAATTTTTTAGATTTTATAATCCTCAGGTTTTAGAAGAGGCTACTGAACGGGTTTGCTACAGTCAGTTTCATTGTGTTCCTTTTATTTAATGTCTATTTAGCATGTTCACGTGTCCAATACTTTGGTTTATGACCAAACACCTGCAGAAACGATGACATCACATGAGCCTCAGTTGGAAACTGTTTACCAAGCGTTAGCTAACAGTAGCATGCTAGCATGTAAAAACAGGGTGGTGGTAAACATTATGCGTGCTAAACATCCTAACACTAACATCCTCCATCACTATCTTTGCTAACCTCTAAAGTCAAGCAGCTGCTGCTGTGACCACACAGTCACTTTACACAAAGTTCAGCTTTCCACTGATGACTGAACTTGCTCAGCCTGAGGGAGATTTTCCCAATTAAAGCTGTCTGTATCATGAAGACATATCACAGCAAAAATCAGCAATGGTAAAGTAATACTGATCAAAGATAGAAATATATCAGCAAACACAGATCAATACAGATGATTGGAGTAATTGATTTACTGATCAATCAGATGCAGGAATACTCAGAAGAAAACCTGGGAAGAAGGCAGTAAAGAAGTTTGTCAAAGTTAAGGCCCTTCTGCTCTGACTGAAAAAACAGTCAGTAAACAGCCGGTCTCACAGCAGGGCTCTCTGGCAGCAGTGTGCCCAGCCTCAGAGCTCCTCATCCAGCCTGTCGTTCTCAGATGGCTGGGTCTTCATCTGGGCTTTCTGGGTCTTTGGCTGGTACAGTTCTCTGGCACTGGCTCGCCTGAAGAAACCACACTACATAGCAGGGGGTGACACAACGGTACTTAACCAACCAGGAGGTGATGATGACATTACTTATTAATTCTGCTATGGTGACGAGGAAGCAGTACATTCTAATACTGACACTTCAGTGGAAATCAGTCTACAGCAGAAATTACAGCCAGTGATAAAACAAGTCTTCAGTTGGGTATTCTGTCGCCATGTTACAGCTCAGGTTACCTTCCAGAGCAGCAGGCAGATCAGAGCCAGCAGTAAGACTCCAGCCAGGACAGACACCATGATGATCCACAGGGGGGCACTGGAGTCCATCTGCTGCCCCAGGTCGGGATAAATGTTGACCTCAATCTGCAGAGAAGAGTACGGCAATTTAGGAAGAAACACAGTTCATGAAACAATACGAAACATGATGACATATCTGTTGTTACTGAAGATGGTCTCCAGTAACAACAGATCTGTCATCATGTTTTGTTGAAAACTGGAGCCTGGAGGGAGCGCTATCAGCAGTTTATTACCTCTGTGCTGTGAGAGTCCATGTTGATGGTCTGTTTGTTAGTCTGCAGCTTCAGAGTAGCCCGGCCTCGAACCAACACACTCCTTGCATCACTGTAGTCCTGAAACACACGGACATGATACGATTTAAATAAGTAATAAATCAATAACATCCATCTCTTTAGCTGCTGAACACTCCGCTGTGTCAACCAGCTGTTCCCTCATTGTGTGCGTCTACTTTTGTGTGCTGGGGGTTTGTCAGACAACAGCTGGAAACAATGGGACTGAAATAAAGAGCAAATGTGAACCCAAAACAAAACTAGGAGCTGAAAGGCTGAAAAACTTCCGCTATGGAAACACTTGTTTTCTAAGTTGGGTAAGTTGGCTATGTTTGTACCTCGATCATGGTGGAGTTCCACAGTCTGGCTCTGACAGTCAGAGTGGCTGAGTTGTTCATGTTGAGCAGCGGACAGACGAACGTCACACAGTTAGCCCCGTGCACACAATCCTTCATAAACAAACACACATCTGTTCCTGTGAGTGCCATCATTTAAAGCCCCTAACTCAAAACACAATCACATTTTAAATTGAGTCCCAAACTTAAAACAGCTCTTTCAAGAAGTAAAGACAACAAAATGTCCTGATTTTACACAAATGTTTTTACTTTCCTCAAATGTTCTCACTTTGTAAAAATGCCCTCTGAGGAAACTCATACTACAGCAAACACACACACTGAAACGTGACAGAACACATTAGTAAAAGTCAAGTATTTTACACAGAATAAGAAGTTGTCTTGAATGCAATTCTTTTTTTTTACAGATATTTTCAAACTGTTTTTGTTTTATCCCTCAGAGCACCCAAAGTTGGTGGGTTAGGGTTGGTAACACTAACACTCCTAGACTTCAGTATGCTTTTACCAGAGTGTAGGACTTCTGTCCCTGCCGGTGGAGGACGGGTAGAGGTGTTACTCTTTGCTCCTCCCCCTTCACCTTCGCCTCCTCCTCCAGACTCCTCCTTTTCTTCTTTTTCTCCTCCACCTCCTTTGACACCTGCGCAAACAGGAAGAGGAAAGGATTAACAGAATAGTCAGTCAAGTGGTTGAGGATGACATTTATGAGCTCAAAGATTGTTTGAACAGTGGGAGGGAAGTGTCTCTGTTGTGACAAACTTTAATTAACATTACATTTAGCGCACAGCAGGGGGGTCAGCTACCGAAGAGTTCACTTTAACTCTGTTTTGTCTAATTTTTTCAAAAATTAAGTGCCAACATCATAAAACAGTTGAAAAATGCCTGTCAATCATTATCGTGGGAATTGTGTATATTTTTGCTTTACATCAAAAACAGGTGCCCAAGAGGACCTGCTTTTTAGATATTAACGTCAGTTTCTGAATCACAGATTTTGAAAGATCATACATTCGGTTTTACTGTCCATTTTACTGATCTGACTAACAATGGCACTCAGAGCTCTTATCCCCCTTAACCCTCATACCGCCAAGGATAAACAGTCCCCTTTTCTACTCAGTCATAGATACCAGCCACCTAAAACAACTAATTTTTATTCATCAAGATTCATGCATTTTTCCCCGAAAAATGAAAGCAAATGTGAAAAATCACACAAGCACTTTATAGAAGCTATTACTCCGTCACACAAGATACTTCAGTTAAGGATTCTGATTGGAATGGCCTTGTGCCTGCGACATTTACTTTTAAAGGCGTCAATGTGAAACAGAGGTTTGAATAGATACCATGAGGCCGAGGGGATTAATGATGTTGCTGGGCAGACTACAGTGCGGCTCTGATGTGCCATTCATTTGAATCTCTGTCAGGTATAGCAGCCACTTCCCACTGGACACCTCCATGGGCCAATCAAACTCCACCTGCATGTTGGCTTGGCGACCCAGCGGCTTCCCTTTGATGTGCACCTATCGGACAAGGCAGAGGGTGAACACCTGGTCTGTCTATGCTGTGGAGAGTCAGATTGATTTAAGACAAACCTGCAGGGTGAAGAGAAGCAGACTGCCGACATCCTCCGTCTTCTTCATGGCTGACTCACCAATCACATGACCACTGAACGAGGCAGGGCCTGGCGGATTGATTCTGTCAGGACACAGTGAGACATGTGTGGTCATCAGGTCAAAGGTCTGAGGTGAACAATAAAGCTGTTACACTGTCAGGTATGGTACTCACAGAGTGAGAGAAGCCTGCAGTGAATATTCCACCAACATGGAGACAGATTGCGGAAGCAGATTGGGCTGCTCACTGAGCCTGAAGACACAGTCACAAGTCAGCACCTGTGTGTGTGTGTGTGTGTGTGTGTGTGTGTGTGTGTGTGTGTGCGCCGTACGTGGAAAGTTGCAGCACAGACTGAATCTCTTTGGTGTGTAAACTGATCTCAGATGGCTGAAATATGATCAACACCTGAACCTGAAATATAGACAGAGACAGTTACAGACAGTCTCAGCAGGAGTATTACAGTACACACAGTAATAAACAATACAAAAAAACAGTATTCGGAGTTCTGCGGTGCCAACAGTCTGTACCTCCTGGTTGCTTTGGAGAGGGTTTCCCAGCTCACATAGAAGCTCAGTGTCCTCGACAAAACACTCCAACAACTCATGGACATCACCCTGAAGCAAAAAAAAAAGACTGATTGGAGGAGGAGCTGATCAAAGTCGAGTCCCAAGTCGGTCAGTCAAGTCGAAGTCTCATCCATACTGTAACATAGGTTGTCCTCAAGTCTTAGTCCTTGTTTAGTCACAGCGTCAAAATCCACTTCTGTGCAGTCAACACTCTTCTCTGCATCATCATTGTTATTGTTCCCTACCTGCTAAAACACCTCATGCTTCACTACCTTTGTTCGGACTCCAGAGTATATGAGTAATGGTGGCATGCTAATGTTCAAAACAGCCTTGTGAGCGTCCTCTGCTGGTTGGCCCGGTGATGGTGTGTTACTGATGTTCACCTCCAGAAACAATCGGTTAATACTGCCACTGTAGTACAACACCTGCCTCCCTTTCTGCCTGGAAACACCCAAAAATACACAAATTACAACATTATAGCAACAGCCCGGGTCAGCTGTGTCCAATGAGATGAGAGATGATACACTGGCCTGTTTACGTTTTGAAACTTTTGTGATGGGTAAGGGTTAGGTGTATTGTTAACCCTAAGTCTGATGTGAAAGACTGTGAATCATCTATTAAACCAGCCTCGACTGCAGAAGTAACTGTCTGAAATCTCCAGTCATGAGCCAAGTCCATCAGGATGAGTCAAAGTCAAGTTCAAAATGATGTCTGAAGTCTGGTCTCAATTCCTTCAGGACAGCCATTCGTGTTTGTGTTTACGTTCCCAGAGTCAAGTAAAAATGCCTGCCAAATAGTCAAGTTTTAGTGATGTGTTTTCCTTACTAAAGGAGGTTTATTATGTTTTGGTTCATCCCACATGCATTCCTGTCTTATATATGCCCTGCTCCAATCCCAACCCTATTTGACCTTGTTTTATAAATGACGATGACGCAGAAATAGACGATAGCACAGTGCTACAGGGAAGTGGTCAGATGGTTCTGTCAGATCTGGCTTTGTTCAGTTTGTCTTCTTTGTTTTTTGACTTCATAAATTCAGTGAAGCCTATGCTTCTTGCCACAACCTCTGGTCAATTATTCCTGGAAAGACTCCAGTAAAAAACATTTGTTTCCTTATTTTTCCTCTTGATTTTTTCTTTTTTGAACTGAATGGATTGTAAAACCCTCAACTACTTTTTTGTTTTGGGAGTTGCTTGGAAGAAAATACGGACTGGATTATGACTTCTTGTGAATGGAACCAGCTGCTTTATTGTTTATTTTCTTGGTCATTGAGACCGTTATGCTTGATGCCTGTGTGCCATGGACTATCAAACTTTTGACTCACAAACCTGACTACCATAGTTACTCACTGACATTACTCGCATCCAAGCATCCAGTCATACCGCTAGCCTTTACTGTAAGTGCACATCAAGAGAAGTTGTTAAGGCCAAGTCTGTGTCAATCCAAGGTATTTCAAGACAAACACAGTCTCAAGTAAAGTCACATTTAAATCTCAACTTCAGTCTCAAGTCAAGTGCCAGGTCCTTTAGGGAGAGATTCAGGTCACGTCTTAACAGCAAGTCCGTTTCAAATTTGAAGTCATGTCCCAAGTTATTTAGGAGAAAATTAGGGTCAGTTCAAGTCAACTCCTAGTTCCTGTTAAGAAATTCTAAGTCAAGCAGTCAAGTCTTACTCAAAGCCTTTTGGCACTCAGGATGTGATGAATACACAAATATGCGAAGATTCTCCAGCGATTATGACGCTTCAAACTATTCTCACTTGCAGTGACGGAAATTGGGAAAGCATGCTCCAATATGCCATTTTGCAACACTGGTATGTTATCACATCAAAATAAAATTTACAGCACACAAGTACAGCAGGGAGTGATATAAAAACACTGCTAGCTGTAGAGCTTCCAATAGGAGCCCTCTGTGGTCTCTGCGGTCACAGAACTGAGCAGCTTGCCAACAGGTAGAGTCATAGTTCTCTGTCCCAGGGTGACAGTCCAGTCCGCAAGTCTATTTTATTACGTTAAAACAACAAAGTTACAAACAAACTAACCAATCAAAGCAGGAGTAGATCAGATCCTTTGTTCTGTGGGGTAAAATCACTGTTTTTATCAAATCAGTCAGATGATAAAACAGCTTTTATCCCCCATCAGTGAAATCTTCATTTACAGCAGTCTGTCTGTCAGCAACCAGTTACTCATACCAAATCACCTTTTTCATATTGTCTTTATAATTTCTTGTCCTTAGGCATATAATACAGGATGATGACGAACAATTAATCAACCACAAAAAAGTAAAACACCAAATAAAAACAATACAAGCAGACACCACATCCTCAGAACATAAATGACTGAATGGTTGGAAACCAATGACTCCCACAATGACGTATACATCAAATTGACTGCATTTGGGTTAGTGGTACGTGCTACCCAATTACCACTGGTGAGGAAAGTCTGCGTTAAGTCTCAGGTCCTTTAGGGTAAGTGTAAATCATGTCTCAGGTCAAGTACTAAAGTCCATGTGGGCGGGACTTGAGTATATTCATATGACAAAATTCAACATTCGCTCATAACAAATTTTACTGACATTAGCTCAAACTAATTAATCATGTCAGTGATGGAGGCAGTGGTGGAATTAGAAATCTGTAGGCTGATGCTTACAGGCTGTGTTGGGCTGACTGGCTAAAATACAGTCCACATGTCACCTGGAGTTACCCTTAAATTGAGCAGAGGAGTTTACTCACATGGGGAAAGGGTTCCGGTTCTCATCTGTGAAATGGGCTTTCATCTGAAGGTTACTATGGCAACGGTTATCAATACCACAGGCCTTCTGGATGTGGATCTGATAGATTAAGACATTACATTTCAGACAGGGATTGTTCAAACAGTTCTCCTGAGATCTCAAATTTGTTCTTAGGAGTTTTTTTTTTACATTCATTTGGATTGGTACTGACCCGGCTTCAGACTCTGGAGCCAACTCTAATGCAAATTCAAATTAGGGCCCACTTAACATTTTGTGGAGTCCAGGTTCTGATGGGTGATATTCTAGATTGCTATGTGTTTTGCCTATTACCTATAAACTTGTTAAAAAACTTTGTTTTTGTTTTTTTACATTTTTTCCTTTATTTGGTTTCACATCTTCAGAACTATTCCATATTCATCTTTACATATATCCTTTCATAGAGTGAAATATTTTTCCAGTTTTTAATACAAAACAAAACAGCCAGAAATTGTGTCTGTCAAGTTTTAGAAAATAAATAAAATAGACAAGTTATAAAGACATGTATACATTTTTAAAAAAACAAAACAAAAGGGAAATATACGTTTTTCCAATTTTTCCAAATGTCCTCGAATTTGTGTTCCTGGAGCCTCATTGAAAAGGTAATTCTTTCCATTACAAAGATTTCATCAATAATATCCTACCAGTTTTCTATAAATGGGACATCCGGCTAGAGGCATTTCCTTGAAATTGCTTTTCTACCAGCCATACTTAAGATTCCAAAGTGTTTTGTTTTAATATTTGTAGACGTTGAAAGTAAAAGACCAAAGAGGGGTTCATCCCACTTAAATTTATTCGTTCCAAATATAGTAACTACTTCTGAATAAATCTGATGCCAAAAAGATTTACATTTGGACATGCCCAGAACAAATGATAGTGGTTCCTCCAGCAGCTGGAGATGCCTGAGTGATGAGATTTCTGAGCAGGTGTAAAAAATATTCTACAAACGCTCTTCCA
Source organism: Spondyliosoma cantharus (assembly GCA_900302685.1). Classification (NCBI taxonomy): domain Eukaryota; kingdom Metazoa; phylum Chordata; class Actinopteri; order Spariformes; family Sparidae; genus Spondyliosoma; species Spondyliosoma cantharus. The sequence goes on along the minus strand of OMLP01024789.1, from coordinate 6,953 downwards.
GCCAAACACTCCATCTAATTGAGCCAGATACAATGGGTTTACACCTGGGGTTCTGTGGGTTGGCCCATTTCTATGGGTTCTGACCTGGGTTCTGATGGGTTGGGGTGTCTGGCTCAGCACAGGGAGACGTTTGAGGTCGTGAACAGCGTTTCTTTTCTTAGGAAGCTTCTCAAACAGAGAGACGTTCAGGGAGAACACCAAAGGTTCCACTTTGTTTCGGATTGGACTCTGCAGAAGACAAACACACAGAACACAACCTCAACAACATCTTTAACCCAAGGAACTATTCTACCCTTCCCTCGGTCCATGGTTGTTGTCTGTCATTTGATCCATTGATGGCAGCTCGTTGGGGCATCAGATGAATTTCCCCGACTGCAGCACAGTTTTCAAGGTTTAACAGCGTCAGGACACAATGACGACTTCACTTGAAGAAGATAAATGTGACTAAACACTGATGGTGGAACATGATGGCAGAGTTCAGATTTCTGGTCTCTGCAGGCTGATTTAAATTAAGTGAACCAAGCTGTTGCCTGAAGAGGAATCAGGCCAAAAGCAGAAGCATGATGTGGTGAACGACCTGCAGGAATGTGAAGTAAACAGGATTGACAGTTAATGGATTAAAAACATCAGGCCTGATGTGACATGTCTGAAACACAATGTCAGTGTCACAGGACATTCACTGAGTCATCTGTGGGCAGAACAACTAACGTGCTGATAAGACATACACAAAGACATGACAGGAAGAGCCAAGAACATAAAAGTGTGAACTTCAACTCAACCTACACAGCTCAACAATTTATCTGTATGTGGACGAGCTGAAAGCTCAACATGCACCTTTGCTCTTTAGATCAACAGTCAAAGGTCCTCTTGTTCACTGAACATTGTAAAGAGCTGAACTGTTGCTCTCAGACGCTGTCGGCAGTTTGTTACAGAAACTTCACTGTTTTTCCTCTAAACACTGGTGGAGAAGCAGGATGTAAACTCTCTCAGAACTCTGATTAGAAGAGCCAGTCAGTCTTATCTCACACAGCAGAACTTCCTTTAATTAAAATATCTAAAACGCTCTGCCTGAAACTTTTGCATTTAAATTAATAAAAATGTGGAACAGCGGCCTGTCACGCAATCTTTAAGAAAGAGAAAAACATTCCTGGATCTGTCTCTTTATCTGGATCAACACTAAAAGTTAATGGGGTCTCTTCTGGACCAAGACCCATCCTCCATCCAAGTTTCATAGAAAGCTGTTCAGTAGTGTATAGTGTAGTGTAGTGTGTAATCCCGCTGACAAACCAACCAACCAACCAACAAACAAAAAAACAAAAAAAACATTGAAATATAAATGTGGTTGTCATTAACACTGTAACCTGTAGGCGGAGCTACAGGATGTCAGACTTTCATCTGTTTAATGTCTCACCAGTAGTCCCACTCGCAGGGTTTGACAGTGTTTCTTTGGCAGTGACAGGTAACCAGAATATAAACTCTGCCCGTTGTCCTGGAAATGGAGGCGGGACTTGAGGCTGGTGACATCAGCACTTACAGTGAGGTGGACAGCTGAAAGACAGACAGACGGCAAAACACGCAAACGACACACAGTAACAATATATTTTTAAATGTCAACAGCATTACATTTATCTTGAAATATAGACTTAATGTATAAAAGTGCAGATTTATGAGAATACCACACCATCACAGTTGAAACATAAAGTCTGAAGATGAATCAGAAGAGGATAACATAGAAAGGGTTAGAAAACCTTGAAAAATATTCAGCGGACTCAGTTGTCAAGTGACAACAGTTCATATTGTTGGAGAGCTTTTAGAGATCGATCCAATTGAGCGATGACGAACTCCACACAACGTCTAAAGTTTTTAAACTGTCCAGTCTGTGTTCAGTCCGATCAGTCACGAAGTAGCCAGAACAGAAGAAACTCACATTAGATTCAAGAACAAAGAGTCAACTTGAGGAAATAATAATCTGATTTACATCTTCATCTGCTTTGTGCTTTTTATTTGAAAGGTGAACAAGTTGAAGTTCTCAGAGTTTATTAACACAGACACTTTATAATTTTTAAAGTATTTCTGGAACAAACATGATCAGATCTGAAAAACTGCTTCTTTCTCAATGTTTTAGACATAAACATACAATTATTTTGCATTTTATTTGTATCTGCTGTTTATATTTTTATAAAATTACTTGTTATTGTACAGAAAAAATGGACAAAATGGTGTGTGTCACACTGGGGTTTAAAGGGGAAAGTTAAGGAGACAGGAGATGGACCCAAAAGCAGTTACTCATAGGACAAGGAGGCAGGATCAGGGAGAAAAAAAAAGCAAGCTTTATTTTCAAAGCTGAAATGACACAAAAAAACAAGGGAGCCAGGTACAAAAAAAACAGCCAAGGGGACAAAAAGCAAAACTCAAAATCAAAACATACCACAACGGGAGACTGGAGACACAAGACAAAGAACCTCGGAGGAAGGAACTTGGAGGAGACATAAGGCACGATAACACCAGACAGAAGCAGGCAAGACACAGACTAAATACACAGATGCTAACGACAAGACGAGGGACAGGTGAGGTGGACCAACAGGTGAGATGACGAAGGGGAATCACAGAGGAACCATGCTGACAGAAAGGGGGAGACAAACATGCAGAGAGGGATAAAGCACAGCGGGAAGAACACAGGAGACACTGAAAGGACACAACAGGGCGTGGAAATTCAAACCATAAGACGTAAGACACGACACAAAGACACTGAATCATAAACCATGACATTTTGTTGAGATAATAAATCATTATGTTACATGTTGGGGTTATTGGGGATGATTGGGGATTTTTGCGTGTCTGTCAGTTTTGGTTATTCATTCACTGTTATTTACACTTTTGTTGTTTTCCTGTGTAACACTCTTTATTCTGTTGTGTAATGTTTGTAAACCTGCTGAATAAATACAGTTCTGTTGAATTTAATGTAATTAATATGAATTAATGATCAACACAACTGAATTAAATCATGTATCAGCAGTGTGTGTGAGAGTGTGAGTGTGTGTGAGTGCGTGTGTGTGTGGGGGGGGGGGGTGTGTGCTGTCATAGCAACAGTGTGTCCTTGTCTCTGATTGGACAAATTAATGAGACACAACCAGGACACACACACATACAGCTACCCAATGAATTGAGTGTGTGTGTGTGTGTGTGTGTGTCTCAGATGTAATAATATCAGTTTCTGTAATGTGATTTATCATTCAGAGAAACACAGAAGACAAGGACACACAAGGACACACAAGGACACACAAAGACACATTATGCTGTCATCTGGTGTGTGTGTGTGTGTGTGTGTGTGTGTGTGTGTGTGTGTGTGCCCATGTGTCACTTAGCTGATTAACAGCAGTCATTAATTGACAGCTTTGT
>OMLP01024784.1:0-11119 GCA_900302685.1 Spondyliosoma cantharus | reverse complement strand
ACCACCGCCGCCTCCCCCGCCGGGCCCTTCGGCCTCGCTGATGGTGGGCATCACCTCGCACATCATCTACGACCACAGATCAGGACCGAACAGCGCCAGAGGAGACAGCAGGAGAAGAAAAAATTTGGAGTTAGACAGGCGACGAAAATGGTGAGGGCAAGAAGATGTCAGGAAAATAACAGTTGACACAGACATGTGATGAAATGCAACAATTCAGTTTTTAATCTTCTGAACTGGAGAGACCTTTAGCCTTTTTACAGCCAGACTGACGACAATAAACCAGAATATTTCCAGGAGTATTTAGATTGTGTTTGGAAGGACTCCCTCACGTCTGGCATGGTTGGAATTTAGACATGGGTCTTCATTCACTCTCCTCGTCAAAAGCCATACCAACGTAGCCCTACTCCTGGTCTGACTACTCACTTTCTGCAGCATCGATACAACAGCTCGAGCTGCGCTTTTCCGCTCTCGTTATTCTTATCTAATCTAATATCAAGAGGAAAAAAATGAATGTTTCTGAAGCAGACGTCCTGACAGACTTGAGATAAAACAGAAGACCGCAAGTTTAAAAGTGCATCTCTGAGGTGATTAATCCACATACTTTGTAGACACCGAAGCAGTGGCCACAACAGCAGCTTACTGACTGAGCAGAAGGCAAAACAGCTGAACCTGCTTACTGATTGTTACTAATGGTTAACTACTACTACTGGAATATACCCGCCCAAGGTAAACAGTCAAGTTAATATACACTGGCACTGTTTAGAAAACAACAGAGAACCCTAAATGAACCACAGGCAACAAAAAGAGCCGTGTTGTCTGAAGCTTTCTGAGTCATGTTGCATCTAACAACAGCTGGGTGGGAAGGTCTGGGGAATTAGAACCAACCTCCACACCAAGGAGCTTAGGTCCTGTAGACAGACTGTTAGACAAAAAGCCAAGAATCATGTGAGCTGGATTTAACATACCTACAAGGAACAACAATTTACAAATTGGAACAAGTCCAGTAGGAACTTGGTGGCAGCCAGAGCAACCCCCTTCATCTCATTCTTTGCATCGCCTGATATGCCAAAAGCCATTCGCTTTCAGAAACTGCTGTGTTCGGTTCAGTGCACCGACACTTCACTGTATCTTCCAACAACCGTGTTCGATGGCTGGAACATACCTGTTACATGTGAGTTAACCAGACGAAAAAACAACCTGCGATTTTTAATGGACTTCAATTACAGATTGCCTGTTTTGGATGGGGAAACACCAATTCTGGTGGAAGAAGCCAAACATAACCTAATTTATCAAAACCAACGCTCCATATTGAGGTCAAGCCATCCAGGCTCGACAATGTTTATGAGGGGGAGGGTCACACAGCATCCACGAGAGGGTGTGACAGATGGTGGGTCCAGAGGAACTTAGCACTGACATCCTGTGCGTCAAAAGGTAAAGATGACAAACCATGACCTGAAGGCAGGGCGCTTAAATAGACCTGGACATTGAACCGCTTAATCCACTTAAGTACAAGTATTTTGGAGTATTCTTCTATTTTCGGAGCATGAGGCAGAGATGATGAAGGAATATCAGAGAAGCATGACAGAAGACTGAGGCACCACCACTTGTGACTCGGTTAAGATTAATGGGTGGGACGAAACATTTACACAAAACATCCCCTGACAATTAGATTGACCAGAGTTGCTACTTCAAACCTTCTCCTTGTGTAAATGTCTTTAAATCTAATTTACACAGACTGAGAAGAATTTAGTTGCATCTTTCCTTTAAACATTTAAACTCCCATACTGTTCTGTTTTCTGGCACTTCAGCCTTTTAGTAGGTTATGTCTATTCTACACTGAAATGAAGGCACGCATGGAAATAAACAAGTTTAAGTCTGAGCTCTATACACTTTTTTAAACATTGATCCACTCAGTTCATTTCAAATTCTGTCAAACTGTCACCACAATGAGGTTAATACAAACATAACTCCTGCATTTAGTCTTTTCAGGGGTATTTTGTAGTATTAAGTTAGTAACAGATATCAGGATATATCATTACATGATTGTCTGAATTGCTGTATATCGTGATAGTATCGATATTGGGGGCAACAAATTGTGAATCGCATGATATCATGAGTTACTCTGTGATTCCCGGCCCTAGTTATTATTGTGTTAATCAAAAGTTGTTATTATTATGAGACAAAGTTGATAAATGGATTTCAGAGAAGCAAACCTGTCTTTACATTAGACTGAGGGCACGGCCACTTGTGACACAGTTAAGATTTGATTTGATTTATGCAAATTATAATTGCACTTGCAAGTGTCAAACTTAACAAATGTTAAGTTTCTATACATTTGATCTCCTGACATTTTACAGGAAATTAAGGTGAGCTTAAAAGCCAGAAACTGAAGTACAGTTCAATCAGTGTCACACACACCAAAATGTTCCTGACAGGAAACTAATTCACTTTATGGCTGAAGTTGATATGTGTTCACGTATCTCACCTTTGAATGATCAAGTTAGTCCAGATGCAGGTGTAATCCAAGTTACTTTATGATGACAAGCAAACGTCAACAAAGTCCAGGTCCTCCAATTTATGTTTCAACCTTGTCAAGCTCCACAAAACATCCAGAGTCATTTAGCGGATATGAATTCCATTCAGATGCTGGGATGCGTTAAGGCTTTACAGAGGGGTCTTCTCGGTGAACAAAAAAAGGGATAATTTCCTAAAGGCCTCAAAGCAAAACCCACATAAAGTGAGCAGGGGGCAGTATTCCAAGTTTGGCCGGCTAACTCAACGTTAGCAAGCTAGCATTAAGTAAGCTGGTGATTCGATGATTGCATATCTGGATTTGGAAGTAAAGTGTCTATCTTTGCTTATCAGAACAAGCGGCCATCCTCTAACATAAAGTTCAGCACGCTGAATAAAACCTTTCATAACAGCCACACAGATGATGTTACAGCTGGGTGACGTGGATACAGTGGTAGCCTGGCTGCTAATCTAAAGCAGTTCTTTGGCTTGAAGTCAGTTTAAAGTCGACCGTTAGCCAACGTTAGCTACTAGCCAGCTAGGTAGCTAACACTTGGTAGTTATCTAAGGATGAGATCTGTTCCGTAAAAAAGTACACAACATGATACACTATCTCATTACCATCTGTCTTACATTATCGAAAATGCCAAAACAAGTCTTTGAAATCCTGAAGTAGGTCTCCTAAGCGCTGCCGAAGTGATTAATCTATCAAGTAACGTTAGCACAGCAGCAGCTAACGTTAGCTTCCCGTCGATTCGGTGGAGTCGCGTCACCACATCACTGCTCGACCCCGAAAACTTCCAGCTAACACTGAACGTTAGCGAGCTTTTGGTCCGTTTTGCGAAATCCAAACCACGAATACGAACTTATATTCCCTTAGGTTCCGTCCGAGTTGCCGCGGTTCTCTCGGTATTTCCACCAAAAAAAAGGTCCGTCGGTGCGGTCCTTCCCTGTCGCCACTGCCTGCCAGCCTCGGCAGTCGGGACAGCCAATGGTGGGCTCCGTGTCGCTGCTAGCGCTTTTCATTAGCCTGGTCGTCCGGGGAGGAGAGCAGCTCCTCGGGCTGCGGCAGGAGGAAAGGGAAGAGCAGCGGCGGCTCTCAGTTCCTGTCTGCGCTCAGGTGAACACACACGATTCAGTCAGTGATGCACTTTTTAACATCCACTGCCTCTGTACAGTCATATGGAGTCATTTTAAATATATTTAATACTCTATAATATACTAATAATAACATGTAACACTGTATAAACATTTAATTTACATACTTGTTGAATTATTTATTTTTTCAACGGCCAACACATATATATATATTTTAAATGCAGTTTAATATGACTGAAACAAAATTGTACATTTTCCACTTTGTTGGTAATCTATAAAATATAACTAAAATATAACTGGGAGAAAAAAAATCTCTATATATAAAATGTAAATAGATCAGAATCTGAATCTGAATCCTTTATTGGCCCACAAACGGGGAAATGTGTTTGCCAGCAGCTAAAGGACAGAATATTACAAACAAAAACAATAACAATAGCAAAAAAAAACCCAATATATTTAAAAAGGTAAGAAATAAATAGTTGTAATCGCACTAATATAATTCAGCCCTGAATATCTAGACAGTAAATATAATATCTGGGAGAACAGATTGCTGAGCTGGATCCTTTTTTCTTTTTTCTTTTTTTTTTTACAAATAATATATTTAGGTTAATTAGTGTTACCATTTGTTTTGTTTTTTAACAATTTCACTGACTGACCTACATTCACATGATGAAACTGTCACAGTCACTGTCACAATAAACAGAACTGCGGCGCCATCTTGTGCTTAATCAACGCAACAAGCCTTTTATTATAATGCAGAGTGTAAAATATTGTGAAGTCTGAACCAAGAAAATAATACAACACTTTATATGATTCAAATGAAACATTATATTTTAAATATTCTGGCAGGGTTTAACATGTTTGTACTTCACATGTTGGAAAAAGAGAATAATTTAATGTAATCTGATTACAGGCATGTGGATCTAAAGATAGTGATATATTAAATTGTTATTATGATGTGGTCTCAGATTGTGGATATTGTTTTATGCTGATGTGACAGTGTTGTCTTCTCCTTTTTTTAAAAGGCTTCATTACAGTAAAGTGTCGTCCTCGTCTGAACATATCAGACTGTTTATCTTCTAATTTTTGTTTCTACCAACTTAGTTTTAATATCCTCATTACTGATGATTATTAATCAGAAACCCCTCTGTGTATATATATAATGTGAGAGTGGTAATAGTCAAAAACACCATGATATCTGAAAAATGTAAATTAATAAAAGTTTCTTGAAGGCCATGTCGCCAAGCCCTGTTGAGAACACCTTCATAGTAATTTTGAGGGACTTTAAATTTCATTTTTCAGCCCATTAAGATCACACGAGTGTAGGATTCTGTGAGATGACTTTAAAACATGTAGACCTCTTCAAAATAAAATAAAAATAGAAAAATATTTGTTCTGAAAAAAGTTGGTGGAATCCATAAAAATGTAGTAGAGAAGAAAAAAATCCAACTAATTGCAACAACATTATGTAGAAATTGTCATCCTGTGTGATTTGGCGCCCTCTGCAGCTCCTGAATGCAACACTGTCGTAGAAACAGATCCCAGGCGTGTAACATCTGTCAGATGTAATGTAACTAAAATAAACTGATAACGCTGTGATACGTCTCTCTATCTGACGTTACACCGAGCAGAGACACTATTTGTTTGGAGCGTTTGCCGTACTTGAACGTATCTTAACTCTGCTGCCAGTTGCAGTTAATGGTGGAAAAGTTCATATAATCTGCGTCTCTGCGACAGATCAAGTCTTATAATGTTTGAATTCACATGCTCTTCTTTCTCGATCGTATTTCTTTCATAAACTAATCCTAACATCTTTTCACCCAGTGTGTATTTCACCACATATAACACCTTTTACAGTACGCAGAAAACAACGCAACCCAGTTCATTCAGTCTTTATTTATTTATATTTGAGAGATCATTGAGATCAAACACATTCACAATCAAATCAAGCCAATACAAAGCAAAGAAAAGGAGTCAAATTTGAATCCTCGACCCGATAAGAGAGCGATCATCACTGGCTGTAGACTGAGGCTGTTGTTTTAGATAAAAGCCTTCCTGCACAGAAAACAACCAGATGATGTTTTTATGATGTTTATGACTGTAGCTACTGTTAGCTTGTTAGCTGTGCAGCTAGTCGGAGTACCAGGAGAGCTTTGGACCGCAAGAAGAAAGAAGTCTTAAGATCTCTTAAACACAATAAACAGACGTCTTTTCAGTTTTGAACAAAAAATCTCACATATTGCAACTTTAAGCATTAAAAGTTTATATTTAAAATGTCTTATCATGGAAATACTTTAATTTATAATTAAAAAATATCTTTACTGGTTTTTGTTTATTACATCGTGTCAGCATGAGCAGAAATTATTACTCTAATCACTGACAGTAAATTAGAAATTATTTTAAAAAGTGATTCATTGTTTGAGTCATTTTTCAAACATTGAGTCTCGTTTCTAATCTACTGAACATGACAATTTTCCTGCCTTTCTGTTTTATGTCTTTGACCTGAGAACAGATAACTGGGCTCATCTGGTGCAAAGACCCGTCCATTACTGGGAAACAGCTGATTGTTAGGCCACAGGTTCAGGTTCAGGTTCAGGTGTGTGTTCCTGTGCGTTGGATATAAAGGAACTGAAAGAATGTGTTGTTTCAATGATGCATTAACAAGAGTATCATAACTGACTCTGAGCTGTAAAGGACTTTGACATATACTGATGTCCTTTGTCGCAGGTATGATTGGATAAAATAAAAGCTGCTTGCCTGACATCATGCTGTCATACATAAAAGTAAAAGCAGCTGTGAAGCTAAACGGGATCCCACCACAGTAAACACTGAACACCCAGCAGCTGCCGTACCAGCTGATCGTCTTTCAGCAATGTCAAATATAAAACTTCCTGTCTGGCAGCAAGCGAACCAAAAACAAGCTTGAGATCTTCAAACGTAAATAAAACAGAACCTGTGTTCTGCTCACGCTGCTGGAACGCTCTCGAAAGCGTTCAGAGGTTGGTATTTGACCTTTGACATTTCGGTTTTGTACATGATCACAGCACTGATCATGCCGACAGCTGCAAGAAGACATCCAGCGATGAAGACCAGGTTCAGGTTCAGGTTCATCGCTGGAGGAAAGAGAAACATAATGTGAAACCACTCTCAAACACGGCAGGCGTGCTGCTCAGGAAACCCTCCCTGTGCTCATTACCTGGGCTTTCAGCGCCCTCTGCTGATCTCTTTAAGCGGAGGGGACCCTGGGAAACCAGGTGCCTGGAAGTCTGGGTGACAGCCTCTCTTCTTACGTGACGTCCGGACCGTCCAGAGTTGATGCATCCCTGAGAGCACCTGGTGTTGTCGGCCTCCATTTCACACATCATGACTGAACAGCTGATGTACACCTGAAAACAACAGGACACGCCGGCATTACATCAGCAGACATGGTCTCTTTTAAGGAATTTAAAAGCAGAGAGTGTTTTGGGGTATTTAGAGATGATTTGTAATTTGCTGTGGCTTCAGAATAAAGATGTCGTGGTTCCACATTGTGAAAACGTCTGTGACCAGAACGTTGCGCAGGATTTTCAGGATTTCTTTCTTCACATGACAGTGTATTCTGCTCACCTGACCCTGATGACACGCAGTCATTTCCTCACCTGGTCATGCAAACCAATGAACTTGAAGGCCTCCATGCTGAACCTGAAGTGTCTCTTGGTGGGGCAGGGATGCCGTTTAATAGTCAAGTCCTTGTCGCACCTAGAGAGTAAAACATAGAAACCATGAGACATGTTACCTTGACATGTAATCGTCTCCAAGGTGAGTAGATGAACTTCTCATATACGACACTGCAATCTTTACTTTGCTACGTCCTCTGTAGCCACTAGAGGGCGCACTCATACATACCCTCTGTCAATGATGGGGTAGGTTGGCATGGAGTTTGGGTTGTCGTATGGTGCAGCACTGCAGGACTCCACAAACAGCTCGGTGTTGCTGAGTGTAGTGGTGGCTTTTATCTGCATGAACATCCTGCTCCTGAGCTCGCACTGCAGAGGGTACAATCTGGAGGAGATCACGTTCTTGTACTGGCTGTCAGGGTAGAACTCAAAATCGTAGGTGAACCTGCCGAAGCCTTTCTCCAACACCGTGACGTTCTCTCTGTGGGCTGAGAAGGTCTGTTTCACTTTTCCCCGTTTGGGGTACTGGCACTGGAACCGCACTTTCATCTCACATTTTCTGGTGATCACCTCATTGATGTTGTCGACCGCCGTGATTTCATTCATGAAAATGAGGTTGTTATCATCTTCCTGCAGAGTTAAAGGTCACACAGTCAGTCATACTGGTTTTATAAAGGGATTTACTGATGAAAAGGAAAAGCAACTCCATGCACAGACAGCCGACACATTTGGGCCTCATCAGGGTCACTTATGGTTCGGTTTGTACCAAATGTGGCGTATCATGTTCACATTATATGCTCATTAGCTGACTTCCAGACAGGTGGAGGGGACGTTATCACAAGGCTGCCACACAGCCGGCTGCAGATTGAGTCTGTGGGGGGATCTCCAGCTGTTTTTCAGGTGACCAGACCCGACTAGTTTTCACTGGAAGCTGGACCATCTGCAGGCGTGTTTGTGGCGACCTAAACAGGTAGGTCATTTAAAACCAAACCAGGTGTTTTCTTAATCCTAACCACGTGGTTGTTGTGCCTAAACCTAAGCAGAGCACAAGCACAGCAGAGAAATAGAAAGTTCAACCTAAACCAAAAGGAACATCAAGTCAACACATCAGTATATTCTGGGGACTGGGTTGACACGTGGACCTTTGGCTGAGATGACCCCCGAGTCAACACCATCATTCAAGACCAGAGGTGATGTTCTTCATGCTTGGGCCAAAATCAAAACTCATTACTATCTGGGATCAGTGACAGACGTGCAGGTACGACCCTGCGTTACCTGGATCTCAGTGCCACAATTGCTGAGGGGGACGACAGCGTAGATGTGGGTGCTGTTGGACTGGAAGCTGCAGCGAGTGTCGGCGGGCTTAAGGAGCTGCAGATGACCAACAAGGAGTCCCGGGTACGAAGCTCTCTCAATGGCCGCCGTCATCGTGGTCTCGGTGCAGGTCACACTGGATTTAACTGCTGACAGTGGATTATAAACTGTTTACAGGCGTAACGTGTGATAAAAAACCTCTAGTCGGCTTTATTTTCTTCTTCATTAAAGTACTTAATGCAGTAAGATATTCACTTTAAAGGGTAAGTCCACCAATTTATTTCCAGATGTGCTTTAGCTCTACTGGTGATGGAATGTGACTAAGTAAAGTAACTCAGGTACTGTACTCTAGTGCTAGATTTGAGGTACTTGTACTTTCCTGGAGTCTCTTCTACTGATGCTACTTTATACTTCTACTCCACCACATTCATCTGACAGTTATAGTTACTTTAAAAATGTCTTTTTGTTGTAAAGAAATCACACATTTGCTGCTTTTATCTTTAATCGTCTTTTCAGACGAGTGTTTTGACACTTTGGCCTCTGATAACTTTTAATTGGCTTTTCTCACCATCAACAATCAATCAGTTAATCGAGAAAGTAACAATCAAATCTATCAATAATGAACATAACGATCAGGTGTGCTCCACCTCAAACATCTCCAACTGAAAAAATCTGCTTTTCCATGAATGCACGAGTAATAATTATATAATAGTATATCTAACAGTCACCAGGGACATTTGTACTTTTACTTTTACATTTCCCTGCTCATACTTGGACCTACGTACTTATATCACACTTCTAACAGTACTTTTACTAGTAAAGTATTTCTTCTTTTTTTTTGCAGTGGATGCAACAAAACTCATTTTTCATTTCACAATCAAACAACACATGCAAATCCCCAAACTTTCCTCAGAGGGAGATTTATAAATACCAGGAATCTGAATTTAAATTTTAAAGACGTCACAGCTTCACCTCTCTTCCTCTCACTCACACTAATGTGTAAGAACAGTGTGATTTACCGCTGCTGACTGTCCTCACTTCTGTCCCCAACAGCACCAACACTGCGAAAAAATACATGTTCAGTCTCCTCAAACTTTCAGTCCCTTCACGACCCGAGACTCTGAAAAGATTCAGTCAGACTGTCTGACCGTTTTCTGTCAGACTGCTGTAAACATCTGGAATTACTCCAGGGGGAGGAGGATAGATCCCCAAAGCTTAGACACTGCTGATGTTAACAGGCCTGATTTGTTTCGAGGATCGATTCTTTCCTCAGTAGGATCAATATCAGATCACATCCTGGGAACATTAAGATCTCTGCTGCTGCTGATTCAAACATCACCTCTTAATAAGATGATTCTCATCATTAACACTTGATATTTACCTCTTTGCAGCCGCTTCGCGCTCAAACGTGCATGTGATTTTATATATGTTTGCTTTTATATTTTATGATGGAGGAGCAGTGGAATGAAAACACCACCTGTGTGTTCGGGAAGTTCATTTGTGGTAATTAAAATATATTCACAAGTTCAGCTCAGACGTGATAAACGCATCGGTATTGATATCGGTGATTCTGTGCCACGTAGTCCGACCAGACAGACGAGTCATATCGAAACTTAATTGTGTGCCATCTCCAGCCGAAACACGCTCAGACCGTCTGCATGCGCCCTCCATGATGCATTCAGGGGCTGCTCGGAAATAACACACATTGCATTCCAACAATCCAACGACTTCTTTTGCAGCAAACTGTCACACAGACTGGTCTGAAGAGAAGTGTTGTCTATCTATCTATCTATCTATCTATCTATCTATCTATCTATCTATCTATCTATTTTATTCATGTTATCTCAGTTAAGGAGACTAGGAGGAACTTTTCAGTGTTTATGAATCCTTTAATCAACCATCAAAATGTAAAGGGAAGAATATAATAAGTTTAACGTCCACTCAAAGTTCATTTGTGTTTTTCCATGTTTTATTCCCAAAAAGCAAGCAAACGAAGAGCAAAGGAATCCTGCTTGGCTCTCTGGCTCAGGTAAAAACCAGAACCCACCCAGGTGCATCATGGTCCTACACCTGCCCTTCTACCTATATAACCTAAGGTACCTACAGCGTTACCCCAAATTTCCAAAAAAACAAAAAAACAAACAAAATACTAACTAAACAAAACTGAAAATGCTTAACAAGGAAATGATTAAAGGAAAAATAAATCAAATTCTTATTAAATTCTATGCAAACATGACTCTGGTGATATGCTGAGTAGGAATTTGACAGATGGCATATTCGTACATATTGATATATCATTTGATCGGATTACTCACATAAATGAAGATAGATCATACTGTAATACATAAAAGTAGAAACAGTTGTAGGGTTACATTGAATCCCACGGCAGCAAACACACCACCGTTATAGCTGCAACACCAGCTGTTCATCCTTCATTTTAAGTTTCATCTAATATAAAACTTAGTGTATGTAAGATAAGTGCATTTGTTTGAAAGTGCATTTAATTAGACACCTGTCACCCGTCATCTAGAGCTTCATAT